>JAYJLV010087677.1:0-13476 GCA_036873485.1 Torymus texanus | reverse complement strand
GAGCGATTGTTTTTTCTCTCTCTCTCTCTCTCTCTCTCTCTCTCTCTCTCTCTCTCTCTCTCTCTCTCTCTATCTCTTTGACTAACACTGCTGGCTCTGTCACCCGAGCCAGCAGTATTACGTTTATGTTGATTCCAATGTCTCTAGTTTTGAATGTACTTGTAATACTTACAAATATCTGTCTCCAATTTAGTTAATTTAGTTATACGTAATTGAGTTATAAATACGCGTAAATCGTTCCTATGTGTAATGCGTAGGCTCCATTCTACATGTATACTGGTATAAAAGGCCTCTACTTTACCGATAAGCCTGACTGATTGTTCATGATGACATCTGATAATTGTTCTCACTTTATTTAAGGCACCCAGTTAAAGTTTGTACCTATAAGCCAGTTAAACTTATTTTTTTTTTCAAATTTAATGTGTTACTGTTAGTTGCATTGACTCACGAAACTTTTACCTCATTACTTTAAACCCTACTTGTCACTAATCTCATTTCTTTAGCACCACATCTTCATTTCTTTTCACCTCTCTTTCACCTCATCCTCACTTTTTGAGTTCTTCGGGCTGCACACTCACAAGATGGACAAGACATGTGGTAGCTGCAATAAAACCATTAAAACAAAATAAATCATGTGTGATCACTGTATAAGAAGTTACGATCCTGCCTGTACTACCTTCAAAACAGTCCGTAATTAGCAGAACAATGTTATCAATGCGTGTTGCAGCTGTATATATCTGGCAAATACTAATAGCCAGAAGAGAGATTCCATTAGTGAGATTGATCATCATGAGCAACCTACTATCAGCAATACATTTATAGCATCTCCTTCCGTTTCTCGCGCGAATTTTGCGACTTTATCCAGTGATCCTCTTCAGCAGATATTAGATAAATTGACAAAACTAGAGTCACTCGTCCGGCGTTTTACTGAGATGCAAGCATCTTTTGACACGCGTTTTGCTGATTTGCAGTCGTCTTTCGTCACGTGGTTTACGGAAGTCAAAACATCTTTTGATAAACGGCTTGGGGAAGTCTCCAACCGCATTACCAACCTGAAGAAACGGCTATCACCTCTAGATGACTTGCAACTTCTCTCAACTCGCCTTTCAGCTGCTGAAGAGGCTATCACTCAAGTGCAGTCTAAACAAGGCAGCCTCCGTCGTCAGTATGATGAACTATGTACAGACAATTCTACCGCTGGTTTTGATGGCTCTGCTGTCAGACGGATGGAAAAACTTGAGCATGACGTTCAGAACCTCAATGTCGCTCAGCGTAGTCTCTCCAACGAGCTAATAATCACGGAGCTTCCGATTACCGATACTGCCTCCCAGAAAGGCGCTGTGTACGCTGCTCTAAAGCTCCTTGATGCTGAGCTCCTTGGGCGTGACATCTTACATGTGCGAATGATACGTCAGAAACAACCCTCGGAGTCGCTGAACCGCACCGCATCTGTTGCTTTTGCTGAAGAACTGCAGAACGGAAATGCTGAAAATTCTCCAACGATGGCTCCTCACTCTGCATTTCAGCCCAACAATGTTGTTGTTGGGCCCAAGGCTTCACTACTAATTGTTGCGTTATCGTCGCGTACATTGGCTATGACACTCCTAAATGCCAAAATAAAAATGGGGACAATGCACACGTTGCAGCTCAGCGTCGAACTGCTAGATCAGGCAAATGCCGTACTGCCGCTGCCTCATTCCTTCATCAACATAAATGAGCTGCTACCAGCAGATTTGTATCGTCTTCGTATATCTGCTCGTTAAGAGGCTAAAAGGAAAGGCATTGTAACCTTCGTACGTCATGGTAAAATCTACATGAAAAGAAGAAAGAATACCACGTGACACTCATCTCCACTGCTCAGGAACTCGAATCATTTTTAGAATAGTCCCACCATCCTCTCATCACTCTCCTAATGATATTCATCTTATACCTACGTATCCACCCCACTCACACACAACTCATTTATCCGGTCTCAGAACCATGGTCTGAGGACAAGCAGGACAAATTCGTCGATTTCTGGAAATCTGAATTCCCCTTTGCCGATCATCACGATATACTCACTGCCATCTTACATCTACGCACGCCAAAGCCTACTCAATCCTCATTCTCTTTTCGTAACTACAAGGCCATCACTTCAACTACTCTCACAGAATATCTCAAAGAACTGGACTTGTCCGTGGTCGTGTCACCCCACTTGGAAAGTGTGTCTCTGTTTTTCAAACGCACGTCAAAGGGGCAATCGAGAGTCTCGCTTCTATAAAAACGATTTCACCAAGAAAAAAACGTCATCCGTGGTTCAACACCGAACATCACTCTATGATTCGAGAGCGGGATCGTCTCTATAGACGATTTCGTAGGACTGGACTACCACTGGACCAGTTAGCTTATAGACAGGCACGGATCGCAGCTCATCATACTATTGAAGAGGCGAGTAAACTACCATCACACTCGTCTCTCCTCGCTTACAGATGCCAAGGATATTTGGCGCGAGCTCGAACATCTTGGTATCACTGGCTTCAATAAGAAGTCATCCGCGCTGCCTTCCACCACTACTGAGCTGAATGCTAACTTCAGGAGTGTCTCATTCGATCAAGACACTCCACCTGTCGCGGACTTCTTGGACTCACTGGCCACCTCTACTCACAACGAGCAATTTTCATTAAAGGACTTTCAGGTGTCCGATGTTGTAGCTGCAGTAGCACATTTTAAAACCCAGGCCAGAAGGCCAGATGGCATTCCACAACACGCAGTACAACTTGCTCTTCCTTTCTTAGCATCTATCATCTGCAGGATTTTCAATCGTTCTCTTCGTGAAGCACTCTTCCCCTGTGATTGGAAGAAGTCTATTGTAATTGCTCTATAGTAAAATAAGTTCTCCCTCGTCTAAGCGATTTCCGCCCAATATCAGTCTTATGCTTTTTATCTAAAGCCCTTGAATGGCTAGTCCATCAGCAACTTTCTGTTTACCTTGAATCTCGCCTATACCTATATCCGCTTTCGCACGGGACATAGACAGCCATGCCTGCTTAAATTGACTGATGACATGAAACTTGGAATTGAGAAACAACATGTAACTCTACTACTACTCTTCGAATTTAGTAAGGCGTTCGACACTGGCTGTCATGTCAGGCTTCTTAAAAAGCTGCTTGACTACAGTTTATCCAGATTGGCCATCCGCTGGATAGCGTCTTACTTAATTGATCGGGAGCATGTGGTTATTGATGGCAATGGCAACTGCTCCACCTACTTAAAGCTCAATACAGGAGTCCCGCATGGCTCTGTGCTAGGTCCCTTACTTTTCTCCATCTATGTTGACGACATATCCCTCTGCTTTGATCATGCAGTCTCTCATCTTATGTACGCGGACGATCTTCAAGTTTATATTCGCTGCCGGCTAGGAGAACTTGATCAGGGTTCTAATATAATGAGTGCAAATGCCATTCGTATTATGAGTTGGGCTACTCAAAATCACCTTAGGTATTATGGTACTATACAAATAAATTATCTGCAGTAGCCAAAGGCTACATAGATGTAGGTAGTGACCGTATCGTTTTCAGACAAGCCGATGTGTGCATTACCTCATGTACAGGTTATATTACTTTAGGAAGAGCACGAATCTCAAGATACGTAAGCACTTAATTTGAATGCCCCTCTTTTCTATCATTGTCTACTGCTGACTTGTTTACTGTGACCTGACATGATTGGATCTCGATCATAAACTCCAAAAGCTTGTCAACACAGGTATACGTTACATTTATGGTGTGCGAAGAAGTGATTACATCACATCCTAAGATTCAAACTGGGCTAGCTAACCACATCTGCATGCAGAAAATATTTTGCAGCTAATCTACTACGCAGGCTATTTAACACTGCTACTTCATCTTACCTGGTGGCATTCTTCAATTTCCGGCTCACTACTCGTCTGGTTAGGGGCAATGCAGGAGCCTCGGAAATGTCAAACTGCGAGACAGAGACACTAAAAAGATCATTTCACAACAGCTCTGCATATTTTTCGAACTCATTACCATCTCACCTCCGCGATATCACCTCAATCCCTCACTTCAAATCACGACTCCATCATCATCTCCTTGAAACCGTATAATAATAATTATACATTTATATTCTGTATGAGCGATTAACTTTTTATTTGCTTCTCTTACTGTTCCCGTTTGTATTACTTGATATCTGGCTGCCTAACATTAGTTTTTGGCTTGTGAAAATTTATTTATACACTATAAAATCTTATGTAGTTACTGTATTTTGCTTTCTGATACCATGTTGCTGGTTTGGGAAAATTTATTGATATTTTTTACTACTTCTACGTAATTGCAGCGATTAATATATCTATCATATTATTGTTAAAGCGGTCAACCTTACCGCGCTCTTCACTCCACTATGTACTCTATATTATACTGTATTTTGCTTGCGTAAAACTTAGAACCTGTTAAGCTATATATTTCTATTACTCTTTATATTTAAATTGTACATCATTATGTACCGAAATAAATCTATTTAATCTAATCTAATCTCTCTGCCGGTAAGTGGAGACGTGTTTTGCTTCAGCTCCCGCATCTTTGCCACATACTAACCGTTTGTTATTTTTCGGAGTCAAATCATTGCAAGGGGCCCCAGATGGCACTCAAGCTCCCAGCCCAAAAATTGGAGGCACTTCGCTCCTGTTTTATGTGCCGGGGACCTTTTTCTGAACACGCCGACGCCCTAACCTCTACACGTCACCGCGCCTGCGGCGAACTCCACGCTCCGCCAGTCTACTGCCGCCTACCAATCGGCCCGACTGCTTCACGGAGAGAAGAGAAAGCAGTCCGCGTTAAGCCTCACCACTGCACTCCACTGTTGCACTTCTGCACCGCCGCCTACTGCCCATTTGCGCTCGCACGGTATCACCTGCATCTTCTGTTTCACCGCATCGCGCGCCGCGCCGCCCGCTCAGTGCCAGCTGTGAGAAGCAGACTAGAAGTGTATCTTCGTCTGCTGTTGCACCGTCGGCCCTCATCAGTAGCTGTTTTTGATCAACAAGGTTGTTTGCGTGAGTCAGCGTTTCTTTGCCTCTCCCATGCGCAGCTCATTTCGCGCATCCTAAGGGCGAGCTAGACGCCCTCACTTCCACGTTTCGCTATCACGCCTGCGCTCTATCGCGTATCCGTGACTTACTGCGACCTACCTTACCGGCTGTTGCCGTCTTACCGCATGCGCATGTTTCAGTTACATTCGGGCGTGGCGGTACTTTCAAATTCGCCCTTTAATATCGTACTTGCAAACCTGTTAATTTATATTTCTAAAACTTGTACCCTTTACTCGTATTTCTTTTAACTCGTATTTTTAAGCATATAAATTCATACTTTTAATTCTTACTTTTAAGCTAGTATGTTCGTACTGTAAATTCGAGCTTTTCACTCACGCTCAACCAGCGTTAGTCTCCTATGCCAGCAAACGCGCATCGCTGCTGCGCTCCGTGTTCACGAAAACTTGTCGCCACTCGACTTATTCGCATGGCCTTGAGAGAGTGCCGGTTTACTGTATACGTATAGTAGGCAACGACCCAGCCCTTGCAAATTGCGTAGTGTGTCAACGCTATTTTCACTCAGAGTGCCTGCGTTCATCCGGCGCTTCACTTTGCTGCAACAGGTGCATCTTCAAAACTACAGCATCCAACAGCACCACGGCGATCGGGGGAGGCTCTTCAGTGCATCTCGACGCCGCCCACACGCGGCCATCTTTTACCTCTATTAGCGAACTCGGCCACGCCCACCGCCGGCCAAATCTCTTCTAAGAGGCGTGCCTCTACTCCATCTCCTTTCATGACGTTGGTACCAAAGGCACACTGTGCTAGTTCGACGGACGTCGCGCTGTGGACTTCGCAAGCAGACATGGATGGGCTGGATCAACGGAACGGGGCAGGCGCTCTTTATCTCGAGCTCGATGCCGATGGTTCGATCAGAGCCGCACTTCGAGATGTACCTCCCTATATGCTGGTTTTCTACAATCTTTGGAAAATTACGCATGACACAATCACCGCGTCTTTCGCAGATAATTCGCGTATCATGGTCGAGACAACGCGCACTCTAAGTAACGTTGCCTCTCCATCGACGAGGTCGCCCGTCGCGTTGATGATGTCGTACAAAAAACTGAACGAGCAGCTGCAGTACCTCCTGCCGCATACGTCGCGGCCACCGTTCTCGCGCCTGCCTCGCAGTTCCGTGCCTTCGTGTTCACTCTCGCCTGCCCTGCCGCTTGGGACGATATATTTCACAAGACCCCTAGCTTAAAGAATCTCTATTCCCAGACAATTTTTGGGGCCGGTGGTTCCGCTAAGTTGTCTGTTAATGCTCTATGGCCTGATCCAGTACACAAACTATTGAAACGTGAAGCCGCGCTCCACAAAGGGCTTTGCCCCTTGCGGCCTAGTTCCAGTAAATAACGAGACCGACCTTGACGCGCTCGCTAGTGCATATGCGACGCAAAACTAAAATACAAATGCTAATATAATTGATATTGCAATCGCATGACGCTCATCGGCCGATCTCACCTCCGGAAATCTAGAAGTTGGCCACATAAATGTAAATCGGCTATTCCATTCCCATTTTGCACTCCTCGAGGTTAAGTGTGCGGATACACACTTCGATATTGTTGCCATCACTAAAACTTTTTTGCATCCGTGTATGGATGACTCAACAACTCTCAACACACATTTTGCAGCAATAGTCAACCGCCATCCACCCATTACAGAACTCGACTACGACTCTATGGTTCAGAAACCACTGCGTACCAATAACAACTGTTAGTTTTGTCGCCGCCAGGTCACCTCAAATGAAGTACTTCAGGCTATAAATCGTTCTTCTTCTAAAGCTTCTGGCCTTGACGGCATTTCCAGTCACATGATAATACTTGCCACTAGAACGGCCCTCTCCAACTTCACCTCCCTCATAAATTCGTCAATCTTGAACGCTGTCTTTCCATCCGAGTGGAAATAAGCGCTCATTCGTCCACTAGCGAAAACGAAAACGATACGATTTCCATCTGACACAAGGCCCATAGCCCTTCTTTCTGAGTGCTCCAAGGTGCTCGAGCGCCTGGTCCATGATCAATTGTCTGGCTACCTTGAGGTCCATAGCCTCCTCCATCCGCGCCAGGCTGGCTTTCGACGACGCTATAGCACTCAAACTGTTTTTTTAAACGGCCTTGAGAACATGAGGCAGCCATCGATGACATAATGCTCACTATTCTTATCTTATTTGATTTCTCGGAGGTCTTCGACTCCAGCCCTCACGCACGTTTGCTCGCCAAGCTGAGGGCCCTGAACATATCTGATCATGAACTACGGTGGTTCTTCAACTACCTCATCGACCGCCTCCAGGCCGTCGTTGACGAAGGTGGCTCGATCTCGGATTGGCTTCGCGCGTCGTCGGACGTCCCTCAAGGCAGTGTGATAGGACCATTATTATTCGCAATCTACATCAATGACCTACCCGCGGCGCTGTCTTTCGTCTGTGTCATGATCTACGAGGACGACACGCAAGTCTATATTCACGTAATGACCTACCCGCGGCGCTGTCTTTCGTCTGTGTCATGATCTACGAGGACGACACGCAAGTCTATATTCACGTTTTTCCAACGAACATCCACCAAGTCATTGCACGCATCTCCATCGATGGCCAGGCTGTCGCAAATTGGGCCAGAGAGAACGGCTTGTTCCTAAACCCTCTGAAAACTAAAATTATCATCCTCGGTAGCGAGTTCTACACCACCACATTCGACCTTACCTCTCTCCCAAGAGTCACGATCGATGGCCACGCGCTGCCATATGTCTTAGAAGCTTGCAACCTCGGTATCATCATCACTGCAACCCTGGACTGGTAACAGCACGCGAGCGAAATTACTCGCAGAGTTTACAGCACCCTCTACACTCTGAAATTTTACCGTCGCTCACTCTCGAGTTCGCTCAGGGAAAGCCTCGTGAAAAGCCTGATCTTGAAGCCATATCCCCCTAAACTCCATCAACGTCACTGACTTTACGCTATGCTCCTTTAAACAACTTCTCTTCGATGCTCATTTTGCAAGGGACATGGAGGACTGGGCGCGACGTGTGCGCGAGGAGCGTCTTTCGCGGGCATAGTTAAATATTCCGCTTGCTCGTCTCTAGCGTGCGAGATCGCGTTCTTATTATGTTACACCTGGTTATACGCTTATTATGAACACTCTCTGTATATATTCTTTCTGATATTTTTCGCTTTTGTTATTTGCCATGATTCTACTTTCATTTTAATTTTAATTTTTATTTTTGTTTCTATTTTTATTTTTATTTTCTTTTTATAGTGCTGTTATTTCACTTTATATTTTTTCTATATTGTTACCACATTTGTATTTTCTGTTTGGTGCCAGACGGAGGCATACCCCGAGGCATGGATAAATGTTTCAATCAATCAATCAGTCAATCTCTCTCTCTCTCTCTCTCTCTCTCTCTCTCTCTCTCTCTCTCTCTCTCTCTCTCTCTCTCTCTCTCTCTCTTTCCCTCTCTCGCGTCTTGTTGAAATGGCTTTGTTATATTTCTAGTACTGACTAAATGCCCTAGTACGCAAAATATAATTACGCTATCAAGAAAAACTTTCGATCTGTAAAACTGATAACAAGGCATTTTATCCGGGCTGAGCGTATGTGTATCTGGATTTGAAGTTAGCTCCGGGTGCTGTCTAAGGTCGTTATCTAATTCACACACGGCATTTAGACTTACAATGATAACGTAGCTAGTCAATATTACAGCTATCATGGTTTTTACGCCCTCACAGTGGTCTTAACCTTCTCAGATTTTCTAATCTCAATGACAATAGTAGTTATATCAACACTACTATTAGACCCAAACAAACCTTGATCCAAGCGTTGAGGTCATAGTTTGAGTCTGTCAGAGCGTGGCTGTAATTTTTACGTTACGTACATACGTGGTCAATATATTTTAAAAAATATAACATTAACATATTAGAAAATGTTTTTAGCCATGCACACATACGCGCGCACATGCACACACCGTACGTACACGCACACGTACCCACGCACGTACACTCATACATGCACACGCGCACGCACGCCCTTACATAAACCATAGATACAACCGTTCATAGTCTCACATACACACTGATAGGTAAATTAGGGGCATTTCACGATGCGTTAACGATCGCCTTCTCGCTCCTATTATCAGCAAACAGAATGACGAGATACTCCACCTCTACTCTGATATGGACTCGTCGTATTGGCCGAGCTATAAATACATGCATCATGCGCTTCAATGTTGCCTGCGTATGGGCACAATTACCAAATTATTGATTATGATTCCTCCTGTAAAGAAAAAGTGACAATCCATATCGCTTGATTGTACCATTATACAATTATTTTTTAAATCAATAAGTAATAAACTTTATTTCTTACCTTTGAAAATCTGACGGCGCTGGAGTTTTTCATCCTTCCTTATCATATTGGTCTAAAGCACACCCCAATGGTTATTTCCGAAGTAAAACACAACATATCATGGTTTTGAATTGTTACTTTTTACAGAAATCCAGTCTTGCTTTTAGCGCAATGGCATTTTCCTGATATTTTTGTCTTTCTTTTAATCTTGTTTAACTTCACCCTATTTTTTTACGCTATATAATGCTAAACGGCTACGAAGCTCAGCAGTGCGTTGATGAAAAAAGCACATGTGTATGACACAGTGGTGCTTGTTACAACCGGTAAAAATCTGAGACTCAAACCTGGCTTGACGGGCCACTGCAAATCTCTATCTCTGTAGGTTGTGCGAAGTTCTCGAGCAAGACCCGCAATGGAATCGGCCTTTCGGTATGTGCTCAGCACAATCATCATACTTAATCAATCCGACCTTTAGATTAGATGTATACAGGAGCTTCATATCGCCAATCTCGGGCTACAGGCTCGCCCTCTGCCACCGAAAAATCCAGACAGCATTTTGAAAAAATACTCCCGAAAATTTCGATCTATTGGATGATTGAACCTAAGCCTTGAGCAATGTTTGTTTTGGGAGACAAGCACCCTGTCGCCTGAGCCAAACACAGCTCATTTTGACGTATATTTCATTGACTTCTTTCACTGTAGCATGTTCCCTTGTGTAAAGATAATAATGATCTTTGAACACTAAATAATCAATTAACACGAAATTAAATTGCGGAAAAATACAGATAGGGAAGTATCTACAGATTCGTGTGTAGAACCCTGCGTTTACGCAAAGCGTAAGGTGAAAATTGCGTACGCCTGCTGACGGCATGTTACAGATTTATACTACACTTTTAGCGCGATCCACTTTTTTTAATGTAGCTAGCTGTTTATTTAATCTTTATAGTTTTTATTAATTTTTTATGCTATAAAACACATTTTTGTGTTATAAAAAATGACTACTTGCAATCCATTTTTATAGTGGGCGGTCTTCCTTTGACAAGTTTACCTTTGAGCATTATCATCATTGATTTTGGGGTTGAGATAATTGGTTTATGATCCTTGCACCATTTCTCAATAATTTTCACCACTCTGTTACCTTTTTCATGTTTCATTAAAAAATCGATTTTTTTTATTGGCTTAAACGTTACTTTAAACCCTCTAGACTATGATGCCAAAAATCTACTAGCTGAAAAATTTTTCTATGCTATTTCGGACTCCCCGCCGCACAGTGGGACCAAATTCCGAAAAATTGATAAAAATTCGGATTTCAGTGGATTTTGATAAAAAGTGAAAAATAACATATGAGTGTACTCCACTTACATAATACTATAATAATCCATGGTCGTTTACGGAATACATTAAGTGCTTATAATAAAAATATATCAAGATATACGCATCTATCGTTAATTATCGTCTAGAGTCTATGATGTGTACTTATTTTGTAGCTATATATATATATATATATATATGTGTGTGTGTGTGTATTGAAAAGTCTTTGAGGGCGAAAACGTATAAGCATGCACGACTTTAGAGACAATGCACGAGTTTGGGGACGGTCCGCAAACTATTATACATGTACACACACAATTCTCTGAGAGTGATTATTTCTTTAGTCACGCGTTAACAGGCGAACTCTGAGCGAAAGGTGTCGATGTCCCATAATACCCGGCAAAACTAACATATATATCCATACACGTTTTTTCCGGTAACAAATTTTGTATATAAGCCTTATTTCCGGGAAGGACTCGTTATTTCCGGGACTTCCCGGAAAACATCTATAGATAATTCCATTTTCCAGGACTTCCAATAATAGAGGATCAACACCTAACTAATATGGCTAATTAAAAAAAATATTTTATCATATTTTATCAATATGAACTACAGCTTTTCAGTACTATACCTAAGGTAATACCATGTGTTAGAAGTTTGCAACGTTGCAACTACAACAAAAATGCGGAATTCCAATATTTTGGTATTCCGGCATAAAATTCACTTCTAGGCTACGAAGATGATGTACATAACCGAGAAATATATGAAATAACAAAAATCAATAACCAACCACCTTTATCAACCATCTATAGCTGTAATACAAATTCAAAATCCAAATCAGCCGCTTTTGAGATTGCCCACTCTTTTATCATTGATATTACGTTTTTGGCATGCCAGCAATCTAGAATAAGATTGGCAACGACACAAGTACCGCGGAACACCCTCACACCCCCAATCAGCCATCCCTAAATGATAAATTCTAAAGGGATGGCTTATGAGATTCCGCACTATTCTATCACTGATATATTCGTTTTACGCACACCCAAAACAGAGAAAAAATTAGCAACGCCAGAAGTACCGCTGAACACAACCCAACACCCCTATTAGCCACCCGTAACGAAAGAATTCTAAGTAATCGACTTTTGAGATAGCCCAATTTCTTTGTCGTTAATGATCCATTATTGCCTTGCCAACAAACTAGAAAAAATTGGCAATGCTATTTTGCAAATGAATCAAACAGACACCCTCACCATGGACGCTATTGCATATAGTTGTGGGTGCGTAAAGTATTAGGGGAAGTCACCTTACTATCTGAAATTGATAGAAAATATCTAACTCGACCTGATTCTGTAGAATAAATACTTGATAATTTGTTAAAGCTAGAATTGGGATGTTGACATGGAGAAATTAATCAACCGGATTAGAACGACAACCCTATTTTGCACCCGTAATACAAAAATTCAAAATGGTCGGCTTTTGAGATTGCCCACGTTCTTATCATCAATAATTCATTTTGGCATGCCAACAAACTAGAAAAAATTGGCAATGTTATTTCACAAATGGATCAAACAGACACCCTCACCATCGGCGCTATTGCATATGGCTGTTTGTGCCTAAAGATTTGAGGGCAATCGCTTCACTATCTGCAGTCTAATATATATCTAACAGGAACTAATTCTGTAGAATAAATACTTAATACTTTGTTAAAGCTACAATTGGGATGTTGACATGGAGTATTTCATGAACCGGATTACAACGACAACCCTATTTCCTCCCCTATTAAAAGAATTCTAAGTGATCGGCATTTGACATAGCCCGATTTCTTGATCGTTAATAATCCGTTATTGGCATGCCAAGCTAGAAAATAATTGACAACGCCATAAGTATAGCGGAACATCATCAAAGATCTCTATAAGCCACCCCTAATACAAAAATTCTAAATGGTCGGCTTTTGAGATTGCCCACTTTCTTATCATCAATAATTCATTTTGGCATGCCAACAAACTAGAAAAAAATTGGCAATGTTATTTTACAAATGGATCAAACAGTCACCCTCACCATCGGCGCTATTGCATTTGGTTGGGGGTGCGTAAAGTGTTGGGGGAAGTTGCCTTATTATCGGAAATTGATAGAATATATCTATCTCGACCTAATTCTGTAGAATAAATACTTTGTAATATATTAAAGCTATATCTGGGATGTTGACATGGAGAAATTCATCAACCGGATTAGAACGACAACCCTATTTTGCCCCGCTAATGAAAAATTGTAAGTGGTCGGCTTTCAGATTGCCCAATTTCTTCATCGTTAATGATCCGTTATTGGCATACCAATAAACAAACACAATTAGCAATGTAATTGTACAAATTAATCAAACAGATACCCTTACTATGGGCGCCATTGCATATGGCTGTTTGTGCATAAAGTTTTGACAGGATTCGGTTTACTATCTGGAGTAGAATATATCTCACTCGAAATAATTCTGTAGAATAAATACTTGATAATTTGTTAAAGCTATAATTGGGATGTTGGCATGGAGTAAGTCATGAACCGGACTGCAACGACAACCCTATTTTGCAATCCTAATAAAAAATTCTAAGTAGTCGGCTTTTGAGAAAGCCCAATATCTTTGTCATTAATGATCCATTATTGCTATGCCACCAAACGAAACAACAATAAATTCTCAAGCGATAGTCTAATATACAATCTCATAAATTAAACAAATAAATAGAAAACTAATGCTCCTTA
>JAYJLV010087656.1:0-13481 GCA_036873485.1 Torymus texanus | reverse complement strand
AATCCACTTGAAATCCGCGTGGTAATCCACGTGGATAATCCACATGGAAATCCGCCTGGATATTTTCAACAGGGATATGCGCGATGTACCTTTCGCATGCGTATAAGACGACGAAAACATTGTACATACGCGTATAAAACACGTATAATATGTGTGTAAGTGTATGGCGCATTCGCGCGTCGAATTGTAATATTATATGCGTAGTTTATTATTATATAATATACATGTAGGTACAGCGAAAGAGCCTTTTCCTATTATACAAGAGAAAAAAAAAGTTATATATATATATTATATATTTTTTTAAATTAATCGATTTTATATATATATATATATATATATATATGTAGACAAAATATGTGTACTACGCGCAGCTATAGCCGTCGTTACTTTAGTTTTGACAAGGAAAAACTGAGAGTGAGAGAGAATGTGGAATGAAATGAGGATATATACAATGAATCACGCAATATACACGACGCGCACTCGTCATTATCACACCTGCACCGCTGCTCTGCCTTCTGTACATTGACGCATCGCAGAAATATTTTCGTCGTCGAAATCTCCGTGTGTAATTGTGTGTATGTATATGTATGTATGTTGTTTATTAGTTGGTATTATGCGTGCGTGGTAGCTTTATTAGTCGTGACGGTTATATACATATGCGTATATATCCTTTGTAAAGCGGCGATTTCGCGGTAAATTTTTTCGAGTGAGAGATTGAGAATTATGTATATGCGTATTATATATATATGAGTGCGTGTGGCACGAGAGAAAGAAAGGAGAACGAAAACACACCGAGAAAAAGACGTCAATAAATTGATGGAATAATAAAGTTATATATTTTTCGTATATCACACATCAACCTACTTGTTCCTTCTTTGTCATTCTTACACAGACATACACACACATATACGTATACATATACATACATTTATATGTTTCAAGCACAATGTTCGCCGGCGTCAGCAAAAAAGAAACTTTCACCTTTGCACGCGCCGTTTTTCGTACGTGATAATATGGTTTTCTTCGCGACTAGACATTATGTTTTAGATGCTTATATATGATTCACTTTTTTTTATTCTTTCTTCATTAAGAAATATGATGATTTACTACTTCTTTTTTTTTTTTACAAAACTTTTACTTTTAAAATTCAACTTTATATTTTTTAAATTGCTATATTATTTAAATCTGAACTTACAAAAGAAACAACAATTTAATTTTACTTCAAATTTTAAACTTTCGCTTCTCCACATTAAATTTTGTCCACGAATTATACCGCACCGATCTATATATACAACCACACTCATACCAGCTTAAAAAAAAGCCAAAAATAAAAAAAAACCATATCGGTACATATATAAATATGTCTTTCGAGGCATAAGCACACTTCTTTTCAACCTGTGTCTACACCACACTAAGTGTATGTATACGCTTGAGCTTTACACATCGACGTCGACTGGAAGGACGAGCCACGCTCTTGGTGACTGGGCCACACACGACCAAAGGTTCGTTATCGCACGCCTCAATGCGTGAATTTTAATTTTGAACAAGAGAATTGAGAGACTTTGTTGCAGAGCCGATTACGGTGACAGTGTGGGGTGTGCCACACCAGATGGTTAACCTGGCGTGTAAGACTGGCCTTACAGCACACGAGAGTCACTGTCTCTGGAAACATGGGCCCGAACTCAGGCTGACGCAAGTGTTTAACAACACGAGGAGGCTGAAGTAAGTGAGATTTTTTGTTAATCGGGCATGATAAAGTCATTAAGAAAGAAAGTGTGAAAGTTTGGAATCTACCTCGGGACGTAGTAATCGCACGGAATCGCTGGAAATTTATGTTAAAATTTTTTTTTTTTTTGAGTAATAAGTGCGAAAGATCTGTAACTTCAGGTCTATCGAAATTAAATATGGTAAATGGAGAAAGTGATCGACCAAGATTCTTTAGATTCTGTACTTTATGTCTTTATGCTACAATAGAATTACATTTTTACGGAAGGTTTTAATATAAAAATTTGTTTTTATAGGCACACGGTCACCATGAACCAGACGACAGGCGTATGCAGTCTGCAATTCACACCGGAAGAAAGCGACTTTGGAGAGTGGATTTGCGAATTCGTAATAGACGAGACGCACATGCAAGCGGAGCTCGGCAGCGCTTCCATTTTACTGTTAAATAACTCGCCTGGTACGCATACACCGTTATAAAATTACAATAACTTGTTTTATTAATAAAATTTATACAAGTCAGTAGTACAAAAGTCGTGAAAAGATTTATGTGTATATTTACAGCATTGTTAAATACTTGGAAAATGTATAAACAATTTTTTATATCGATTTCTCATTCATGTGAAATTCAATCTATAGACTACATTATGCAATCGAAATCTATTGCCGCGATTTTCTAATCAAAATGAATTGAACAAGGAAGAAGAGTAATTGATAAGATGATTACAGACACTTCTTTGTACAATTAAAAACAATTCTGAAAATCACTGAAGGCTGTAATCCTCGAAAATTATAAGGAAAACATTATTTCAATTTTCTCATGACTCGAGTTTGCAAAACATCAATGACATAATAATATATAATCCTGAATTAAAATTCTAACGAATAGCCAGTTATCTAATCAATTCACAAAACTCAAATCATCTCTTATTATTTACAGATCAACAGTTGGGCTGGCTAGTAGGCGCCATCACTTCGACTGTGCTCTTCCTTCTCATTGTCGTCGTCGTTGTGGTCGTGTGCAAAACCCGACTCTGCACGCGGAAGATACCGGCTTTCCTGGAGACTCTGCCGCCAAGTGAACATGCCAAACGTGACACCAGCGTCATTGAATCGCATAGTGAGCGCTGCATCCACGGGCCTACTAAGATCGACCTGAGTTACCCGAATCCCAATTTCCTTGCTGCCCCTGAAAATATCAGCAGCATTCTACCCAATCGAAGTCCTCATCTATACGATCGAGGGACCAAGCGACCTGCAGGGTCAAAGTCGTACGAGAACGTCAAGGAGACGTAAGATGCGAAGCTCGAGCTGGTTTTTGAAAGATATTAGAACTCGGTTCTTTTACTTTTCTTTCCTGAAAGAGAACAAGAAAAACGTTAAAACGTAACGCAATTGATGGTGCTTGTATATATCGATTTTAATAGGTTCAGTGTTGCATAAGAAGATTAATATGATAAAAATATGTTTACAGTGATTTATTAGAGTGTATAAACGTGTAGTACCTGATTAGACCTAAGTATAAACGGTGAAATTTTTATTTTTTATTGTAGTAATAATAGTTTAATGCTTTATCCCTGATTAGGGTTATTAAAAAATTGAACCTGTTAAAATTGATTTCAATGAAATATGTTGAAATTTTGAAAATAATAAAGAATTCAATATAATAAAGAAAAAAATGTATGAAAAACAATAAAACAGAAGAAATATATCTTTTATAAAGTAAAAAAAATAATTTGTGAACATAATTAAAAAAAAAATTATAATAAATAAATTATCATTTTAAGACCTACTTTAAGGAATCAAGTTGTAACTGGATGTCATCCAATTTGTGATATAAATCCCACAATTGGGTTTTATCCATTTCAACAGATACTTTAGAAGTTTCGGAGCCACTCAAGTTTAGTTGTAGCTTAGCGACTGGCTTTGCCATTTTGGCCATTGCTGTTGAAGCAGCTATTACATCTACACTCCAATGTACACCTGCAACCTACAAAAAAAATCATAACAATCATAATTTGATACACAAAAACAATAAAATTAATAAAAATCCATTTCTTTTATTATTTATATGCCTATATCTACCTGATTAGGAAAAATTGACTTGTGTTTAAATGCATTAATGATCCCTTCAGCATGTGTAATCCAAGAATGTGAAAGAATAGCAACTTTGTCATCTCCTATTGAAAAGTTTTCTTTCATTGTTGTTTCTACAATTGTTGGCTTAACAATATGAAAAGCTGCTTGGGAATATACTGAAATTATAGTGTTTAGAAGGATTTTTAAATCATCTTTCTCTAAACTTAAAGAAGCCATAAGCTTTTCTTCTTCTTCTGCATTAAAAATATTATCACGGACACCTGATTGCAAACTTTGACAAATTCGATTGACTAGCAGTCGAAGTTTACTATTTTCTATCTGATCAAGCACTTTTAGCCCATGTTTCAATCTGAATAGAAAAAAAATATAATTATCTAAGGAAAAAATATGTGATTTATTCATTCATATACTGATGTTACAATGTCAATATTATACAGTAAATAGGAGAATCCAGTTATATTACTATAAACGTGTAAATTTAGTATTTTATATGAAATTTTGTATAAATTTGATCGTACAAGTAAACATTAAAATTGTTTAATTAATTATTGAAAAAAGCTGAGGTTATCTACAAAAATCCAAATTTACCGCTCGTCAATAGAAATCCACGAAGACATCTTGATTTATCTCTTCCAGTCAGTACTTTTCAAGAAACTTCAGCAACCTCTATTTGTACTTAAAATTTCCCAACAATCGACAGAAATCCAAAAAGCCACACTCGACACAACTTTGCCACTGCAGACGCGGGCCGTCAAAACATCCACCCCAAAACACGAGAAAGAGGTTAGACGGTCGAGGCGACGCGGTCGGTTGATAGCGATAGCTTAGGACATGGCGCGGAAAATTCAAAAATATGCATCAGAATTTTAAGTTTGATCTATAAAAATAAACTTTTTTCCAACAAATGCATGAAACAGATAGCATGCCTGAAATTTGTGTAGAAGATCGCGTATTCCGATATTTAAGAAGCGGGAAAAGCAGGGAAAGAAGTCGGAGCAAGTCTCGTAACTACAACCTGCTACAACCGTGCACAAAAAATTATAGTACGGGTATACTAGAGCTTCCTTCGCTGGGCAAATGGTGGATCCCGGATATCTCTCAAATCATTGCTCATCAGCAATCGCTCAAACATTTAAGTTATTACTTAAAAATTATCTTCAACGTTTGAGTTAAACTTATGAATTTAAGTAATTACTTAAACTTTCTCCCTCTCTCTCTCTCTCTCTCTCTCTCTCTCGTCATATCGAGAGTGCTAATTCGATACGTTTCTCCAATCCAATACTAATGTCAGACTAAAAATGTATAAACTTGTTATATCATATTACATTACATTGATAGTTCATACTATATACATAGCTATATTCTCATTTTTAAGTCCGTTAGAGTCCAGCTGTATAGTTGGTTTACGGTTGCGTCTGCTAAGTTTGAGTTGAGGCGCGTGCGCATCTTTATAGATATGTGAGTAGTATATGCAGTCTGTGCACAGGCGTTTATACATGCGCTTGCAGGTTTAGAAGTAACTCACTAGGAAAGGCTCAGACCTCCGGATCACGGATTCGGCTCAAATTATAGGATATGTTTTTGAATGTAGAAACATGAAGAAATCTGTAATATTCGACCGTAACGCTTAAAAAACTCTAGTTCTAGATATTTTTAGCTTTATTTTGAAAAAAAATATCTTGAAAAAAGTACGTTTTTGGAACCGTAATAATGTAATCTTAGAAAGTCTTCAATATAAGTTCGAAAAGGGAAAATAAAACTAGAAGAAACGAGCTTTCATTTGCTTTTTTCAGATTTAAAAAATATTGATTCTTCCTAAAGTTATGAAATTTTAAATTTAAACATAAAAAATTAACCAAATATATATGCGTGAAATCGAACAGTGAATTTTAAGGGTTTAACAATGCACTTTCGTTGCTTAATTTTAAAATTGCATAACTTTAGAAAGAATCAATATTTTTTAAATCTGAAAAAAAACAATTGAAAGCTCGTTTACTCTAGTTTTATTTTCCATTTTTGAACTTCTACTTAAGACTTTCTAAGATTAAATTATTACGATTTAAAAGAACAAGCTGTTTCCGAGATTTTTTTTAAAATAAAGCTAAAAATATTCAAAACTTGAGTTTTTTAAGCGTTAGGGTCTAATATATTACAGATTCCTTCATCATTTAAAAACATATCGCAAATTTTGAACGAAATCCGTGGTCCGGATCTAAGATACTCTCCTTGTCAGTCTCCAAACGCCGACGAAACAACACAACTGATGTGCACGTACAGGACACGCGCGATATACTTCTCTTTTTATTCTTTGATTATTTTTAATACATCATCATTTAATTTCTAACCTTTTTACAGATCATACCTTTATTCTGTTCATACTTTATAAATGTACTTTAAAACAGTTTCAAAGTATATTACTTTAACTGATATTAATTGAAGTTATCCCTTCTGCCGGGTGTCTCGAGATGCACACGGTCTTTTTTATTTTTTTCTATGTCCTTAAGTATTATTACTCAAGTAATTTCTCAAGAAATAAACAGTCGTAAGTTTGATAAACAGAATTCGATCTTAAGTTATTTGGTATGGTTTTTTTATCGTGTACACGATAATTGCAGACTCTTCGAACGGTCGGTTTTCCTCAAAAAAATTCATGAATTTCCCACCCCTTATGTGGTCAGCGCCCTCTATCTCCAGAATTTTCCTAGCAAAATCATTGAAATTTTCTGTGTAAAAACTAGACCACCAACGCTTACTGCCCCGTAAATTTCAGACCATTTGAACGGTTTGTTTTCGACAAAAGAATTCATGAATTTTCCACCCCTGATGTGGTCAGCGCCCTCTATCTCAAGAATTTTCCTAGGAAAATCATTAAAATTTTTTTTGTTAATAGTAGGCCATCAATGCTGGCTGTTTGGTTAATTCCAGATTCTTTGAACGGTCGGTTTTCGTGAAAAAATACTTTGGGGGATCATAAGAGTAAATTAATTTTTTAAACATCAATGCTGGTGCATATGTATCGCATCATCCAAGTACATTTACGAGTTATTAATTTGATGGTACTTCTAAAAAAATGTTGAGATATGTGAACAACGTATGCCAAAATGTTGTGCAGCAAAATTCACATATTTTTACAAAAATTGTGGTCTATTCGTTTATTCTTCTGATCAGTTATTAAGAGAGGCAAATGTCCTTGAACGTAACAGTTGACCATTGAAAAATAAGAATGCGATTAAAGGAAGCAGCAGATTTCCACACCACCCAAGGGGTACTGTGATTGGCGCGTTGAGGTTTTTTTACGTGGACCTCTCGCTCGGGGCCCTACGTGTACCACGATACTACCCTGAAAAAACCACGAGTACGATGGGGCTAGTCCCCAAAACCTGGAACACACACACACACACACAAACACACACACACGCACGCACGCACACACACACTCACTCACTCACTCACTCACTCACTCACTCACTCACTATATATATTTTTGTTTTATTCATGGGTAGTAAAATATGTGGTTTTATGTTTCCAACTGCCTTTTATTTTATTATACAATAAGTTAAAGTAAAATATAATAACTAAAAATAATAATTAAGTATAGTTAACACACTAAATTTTTTATACACTTATAATTACTAATTATCTCGTCGATCAACTTTTCCATAATTTTTTGTAATAGGTCACGATCTTTTTGTCTATTTTTAAGTCAATTATTAAATAAGATGGTTTGTATGACTTTATCATTGCCATTGTTTTAATCTTAATTGTTTTAGCTGATCTCTTCTTAAGATTCACCAGTTCATAAAATTTTTTCCAATCACTCTCTTCGTCTCATTCAATGAGTAGTATTACTGAAAGCACATACCTATTTGCTTCTCTTCATCCTTGCTGAATCGTTTTCGTTTCCTTGGTTGTGGTGTGAAAGATAATGTTAAAACTAAATACATATATACATAGGTGAAATCATGAATGATATAACCAAAATTCTTTATATATAAATAACAAATCATATTTTATTACGTACGCATACTAAAAGTTATAAACAAATTTAAGAGCATTATGAGACGAATATGCACATTTCTCTAGACTAATATAGCTGCGATTATATAATATAACTCGTGGTACTTAACAGATAATTTCGACGTTAGCACCGACTGCTCCTTTCCACACGGCTCCTTACAACGCGTCCGGACCTCCCAATCACCGAGAGTCCATCGTGACCCCACTCCAACAGAATCGGTTCTTTATACTTATTTAATAGACTTATATGCCACAAAGCTGATCTCTACACCAGATCAGGGAGATAGCACGCACAGACCTCGATGACCAGGAGCACGTTCGGAGGTCGCAATGGAAAAGAGAGCGAGTACGGGCCTACCAGCGTTATTATATCACGCTCTATACTGGGCCCTCTATTTGTTTTGGTGCGACTCCCCACATAAATTCACCGATTGGGAAATTAGCGGGCAATTTAATCTGCTTATCAAAACGCATGTTACAAACTAAAGGCAATTAATGTTCTCTTGATTTTGTATAATTCCGTGTATTTTGTTTTTTATTAAATGGAAACTGAAAAATCAACTAGGTCGGTAAATATCGAGTATGTCACCCCCATAAATCACATGAAATATTTGTCATAAAAAAACACTCGCGAAATGACGAAAGCACTCTTGAGAAATGCGGTCGTGCTTATAATGTAAAAACGAAGTTTATACATAGGGAGGATACGACGAACGAAGCGAGGAGCGGGGGGGTTGGCGTATCGAGCGTAGCGAGACACGCAGGGGGGCACAGCTCCCCTAGTTATATCTAATTTCGTATTCGTACTCTTCGAGTTTTATTCTCCATCTTATCAATCTTGCGTTCGGTGTCTTTAAGGACCAAAGCCATGTTAACGGCTTATGATCAGTTTCGACATAAAACTTTCTTCCGGAAATGTAAGGCCGAAAGTGTCTGCAGGCTTCTACAATGGCTAAAAGTTCCTTTTCAATAGTCGAGTAATTTTGCTCAGCTGAATTTAGAGTTCGTGAATAACATGATATGAAACTTTTTGAATTTTGTGATAAAACAGCACCTAATGCCGTATTTGAGGCATCGGTAGTTACATAGAATGGTTTTGTAAAATCTGGATAGGCAAGTATTGGGGCGTATGTAATTAATTCTATAAGTTTATTGAAAGCTTCAATAAATTTCTCATCTTGAGGGTCTACCTTTTCCTTATGTTTGAGGCTTTTGGTTAGGGGTCTTGCAATTTTAGCGTAGTTTTCTACAAATCTCCTATAAAATCCTGTTAATCCTAAATATGATTTAACTTCTTTTTGCGTTTTGGGAATAGGGTATTTTATTATAGCAGCAACTTTATCCGGATTCGGCTTGATTCCTTCAGGCGTGATTATGTGTCCTAAACAGGGGACTTCTTTCCTAAGAAATTCGCTTTTATCCAATTGTATTTTCAATGCATAATTTCTTAACTCTTCCAAAATAAGTTTGAGGTGTTCCGCGGTCATCGATCCTGCAGCAACAGCGAACCTCATTCATCCATCGTACCTACCAACGGGTCAACAAGTCGAATCTCGCAGTCAGAGTCTAAAAATGGCTGTGGAAGGTGCCTGTCTACAAAACACTGGGGAAGCAATTCTCTCTATTTCCATTCAGGAGAAGGAATTTCAAATTAAATTCCTCGTCACTCCGCAACTAAGCCACATCGTCATTCTCGACCTCCCCTGGCTAGAACAAGAGCAAGGGATTCTGGATCTCGCCCGTCACGTGCTCTATCTAGGATAAGAAACCCGAGTTACGGTTCCGCTCATCAGGATGTCACGATTAGCAAGACAAACCCCTGCTATCAACGAGGGACTAATTAATCACGGATTATCTGGAGCAGACTAGAAATCTCTTCGGGAACTTCTGCAAGAGCACGCCGAGGTTTTCTCTCCTTCGAGCCAAAGACTCTCACAGACACGTACTGTGCAACATGCCATACACGTCAAGTCCGATCAATCATTTTGCCTGCCCATGTATCGCTATTCGGACTAGAAACGAGCTATTATCGATGAGCAAGTCCAGGAGATGCTCGCTGACGGTAACATCGAGCCAAGCACATCACCGTATAGCTCGCCAATCGTGCTCGCTAAGAAGAAAGCCGGCCGACCTCGCTTTTGCGCCGACTATCAAAGGCTGAATAGCATTACTGAGGACTATCCACAATCAATACCAAACATCCCGGATGCGCTTGAAGACCTCGGTAACGCCAAGATCTTCTCGACGCTCGACTTGAAAAGCGGATATTGGCAAATCCCGATGGAGCCTGCTTCGAAGAAGTATACAGCCTTCGCCACTCCATCAGGAGGTTCTTACCAATTCCGAGTAATGCCTTTTGGACTGAAAGGAGCCCCAGAGACTTTACAAAGACTCATGAGTCAGGAAGTGCTTACTGGCTACCTTGGAAAGTTCTGCATCGTCTATTTAGACGACATCATCATCTACTCTAAAATCGCCAAGGAGCATCTCCATCATCTGGTACTCGTTCTGGAGCGTTTGCGAATCCACAACCTAACTGCCTCACTGGAGAAGTGCCAATTCGGGTGCGAGCGCCTGCAATATCTCGGGCATATTGTCATAACTGAAGGTAACGAGGCAAAACCGGAATATACTAAGACGATAATTGAATGGCCCGAACCAAAGACGAACAAGCAGCTGCAATCGTTCCTGAAAACATGCAATTGGCTACGGAAGTATATACCCCATTACTCTGCAATCACCGCTCCTTTGGGCGATCTTACTACTAAAAAAACTGGTTTTCGTTGAACTACAAGGGCTTAAGAAGCATTTGAAAGGCTGAAGGAAGCTTTTACGCATCCTCTCAAACTTTCCCGCCCAGATCCAACCTTACCATACATCCTGCACACCGACGTGTATAGCGATGGCATGGGTGCCGCTCTGTATCAGCCTGGAGCGGATGGAAAAAAAGAATCGTCAGCTACTCAAGCGCCAAGTTTAAGCCAGCCGTAACCCGCTATCACAGCAATGAGCAAGAATGTCTTGCTGTAGTCTGGGCAGTTAAGGAATACCGCCATCTCTTGGAAGATAGGCCGTTTACCTTGAAAACAGATAACAAAGGGTTGACATGGCTACATCGCTTCAAGGAAACCAGAGACAAACTCAAGCGATGGGCGCTGCTACTCCGGGAGTTTAACTTCAAGATTGAACATTGTCCAGGCAAGGAGAATCAGCTCGCTGATTTCCTTTCACGTAATCCTGTGGAAGAAGTTCAAGAAGATCTGAGTGATTCTGAGCGCCTTCTACCCCCGAAGCATCTAAATATGAGCCCTCCGCCTGAGGAAGAACCCGCTGCTGCAGTCTTCTCCATCGAGTTTCGTACCCTGATAGAAGAAATTCGGGGAGCTCAGAAGAGCGACCCCTACTATAGCAAACTAGCCACCCGATTCTTGGACCTTGTGCGGCGCAGCGAGCTCACGAACGAAGAGCAGAAATTCACTGAAGACTACAGATCGCTCAGAAGATTTATACAAAATCCTCGTTCCCCAGCCCGTTGTGGGCTGAGTCTTATATGAATATTACGACGCCGAATACGCCGGACATCCAGGACCTGAGGAAACGCTTCGAGCCATTTCGAAGTTCCATTTTTGCCGAAGATACGTGACAAAGTACGCGACTATGTTAGGCGATGCTTCTTATGTGCTTGCTGTAAAAGCACAAATGCAGCAGCCAGCAAGTCACAACACCCACATCAACCAAAAAAGCCATGGGACACCGTTTCCATTGACCTAATGGGACCTTACCCACGCTCCTCCAAAGGGCAGCGTTTTATTCTGGTCACAACCGATATGTTCTCGGACTAATCCAGCCGAGAGGCGTAATCAAGAAATTAAGAAGGGGCTACGGTTGCATCTACAGGACGAAGACCACAAGAAATGGGATGTCCATATGCCAACCATACTGTACCACCTTCGGAGTCGTCGCAACGCAGCGACAGGCTGCGGAGTTACTGCTAGGTTATAATCTACCATGCCCAGGAAACTGGCAGCTCGACTGGCCGGTCGAACTTAACTCACCATGGGAACAACGCCGCACGCGCGCCGCGGACAACCAGTTTCGATATCAGAAAAGGTATGCTGAGATGAGCCGCACTACGGAATATAAGCCTGGCTCCAGGGTCTACGTCAAAACACACCCCCAATCCAAGGGACTCGGACGACACACTGGATTTATGGCGAAATAGGATGGACCCTACTACGTTCATCAACGTATTAGCGACGAGGTTTATCTCGTTGACCAAGGGAGGTCTTTGGTCAAGGTCCATGCGTCCCAGATAAAGCCCGCCTTCTCAAATGAAATTGAGAATCCAAACTATAGTGGTGGCCAGGAGGCTGATACTCACCACAGAAACTTCGCAGTTGCTCCCACTTACCCCAGTGGTAGCCAGGAGGCTGCCGCTCACCATAGCGACTTCTCAGACGCTTCCACTTAAGCCGGTGGTGGCCAAGAGGCTGCTACTCATCTTAGCAACTTCGCAGTTGCTCCCGCTTGCGCCAGTAGTCGACAGAAGGCTACCGCTCATCCGCTCAGCTACGCGATACCTCCAGTCAGTGGTAATCAAGGAATTACTCCTCAATCCTCAATCAACGAGAGATTGCCGGATAGCTACTCTCAGTGACAACCGAGTCGTCACACGCAGTCAAGGAACTGCGCCCGCGAAGCACGGTTCTAAAAACCGCCAACGCAGCAGTACAGCGCCTGCAGATCCTCCCAGGCATCGGTATAATCTTCGTCAGCGAAGGAAATAAGTGATTTCTAAGGCAGTGAAATTAAATGACAATAAAGACTTTGCGGTAACACTTACTATACCTGCGAAACTGTGGCGTTCAAATGCTTGCATCATCTTACTTGCGTCTTAGTTTGAAAGTTTCTTTCCATTACGGTACCTGCGTGTACCTTTGCGTTTAAGATACCTGCGTGTATCTCTGCGATTGTGGTACCTGCGTGTACAATTGCGATTAGATATAAGTATTTGCGAATCCATGCTTGCGACAACCATATACACTAACATAACCTAACACATGTAGCCGAGACCTCTGCAAACCGCGCTCCGAGTCTTACAAAACGGAGGGGAATTGATATACACACATATATGTGTGTGTGTGTGTACGTATGTGTGTGTGTGGGTGTGTGTGTGTGTATATATATCTTCCTATATTATATAGTTGTAAGAAAAATTCTGTGAATCAGACCCCCCTCACCCCCCCTCACCCCCCCTCATCCCCTCTCAATTGCCCCCCTCATCCCCTCTTAATTGCCCCCCTCATCCCCCCTAAAATAACGGCTAAAATACGGCAAATACTCTGTGTTTTGTATATAACCAAAGCCCCTCAATTACCCCCCCTCATCCCCCAACCCCCCTCATGGCGGATCCAAGATGGCGGATCCAAGATTGCGGATCCAAGATGGCGGATCCAAGATGGTAGATCCAAGATGGCGGACCCAAGATGGTAGATCCAATATGGTAGATCCAAGATGGCGGATCCAAGATAGCGGATCTAAGACGGCCATTCCTTACCCCCCAACCCTCCCCTTACCCCTCTTCAAGTCGCTATGAAAGTATAATGAATCTGAATAAGTAATTGAATTTATATCAAATGATC
>JAYJLV010087635.1:0-13484 GCA_036873485.1 Torymus texanus | reverse complement strand
CATAATTCTTTTTATTATACTTATGGAATCCTTAAAAATCTCGTAACGATATTTGTTTATAACAATATTTTCAATTTCCAAGGGAAATACATTTTTTTCTTACTTTTCCTTTATTGCGCCCGGCAAGTATGCGTATTTAGTAGAAAACCAGCGAAAATTTTACTGATTTTTATCATCATCATATACACACATTCACAAATACTCGACCATTTGGTGATTGATTTTATAACTTTCTTGTCTTTAATATACGTTTAAAAATAAAAGAGGAAGAGAGAGAGAAACGGATATATTTATACTCGCCAATATTTTTACTTTTTTAAAAAAAAGTGATTTTAGAGAGATATTCGTTACAACGAATTATCTGCTTAAGCATTTACGTAAAGAAAGTCTCCTTGTGTTTGATAGCATATATAAGATGTCCTTAATTATGACTTCCTAAAAGTAGGTCAGACAATTACCGCAGATCAATAAAATCCACCATTAGACAATAGTTTCAGAATGAATTTGACAGAAAGCCATATTCAGAGAACGTAAAAGGCGTCGACTTAAGGAATCCATTATACGTAAATGAAAAATGGATCTTTTAAAAGATTCAAAGGATATTAGGTGCAAAAGCTTTTACATCTTGTTTGAAGTATTAATTACGATAATACCTTATTTATTAGTTGTTATCAATATAAATTATCAATGATTTGCGGTAAAAGAACGTTTAAAAGTAGAAATGTTAGAAATTCTTGAAATTCTGTGCGAGAGTAAGTTAAAGGAACGTTTACATCTATTTACGGTAAAGAAAAATCCAAAACTTGAAGAACTAACGCCCTCGTGTAAAATTCTATTTGCTCGCGGATTATAGATAAGCTATGCCTAATCGAAAACAATTTGCTAATGTTGTATAGGAATATAATTAATTAATATTTTAGAAGCAAATAAACAATCATGGTACTGGTGCAAAGATTTAATCGTCAGAACATTAAATAATTAATGATTGAATAATTATTATCTATATTGATTTTGTATATTCTGATAAATTTCGCTTATGAGCACACGCAGATAAATAATGTATTTGAAGCAAGAGAAAAGCTTGTTATAAATCTAATTTTTTTATTTGCAAAGATACTTTTTGTCTCGAAACTCAAGCTTGCTCTTGCCTGATCATTAATCTTCTTATGTTTGTAAAAGATTCATTTTACGGACAAATGAATATTCATGTAAGAGCTAGTACGAAATGCTAACTCCTATGAAATATTTACAAGATCATCTGAAATTCTTCCATCTCAAAAAATGTTGCTTTTATGTTCAGAGGAAATTCATTCAAAAGTCGCTTCATTAAATTAAGTTTTCCATCCAAATGAAAGATATTCTTTACAATACTTCTTATCTTGCAAGTCTCATCTCAGGTTCGTAGCTAAGAATCAAAGCAGTACATAAAAATCTGCAAAGTCAATCTTTTTAAACGTCCACTAATTCCTCAGCTGCTGGTGGTCACGTCGCCGGCAATCGAGCGGCGCCTCGGCGTCTACGGCTCGCCGTACCTCTACGTGCGCCCACTCGAGGAGGAGAACGACTATGCCCGGGTACTCGAGCTCTCGCTGCTGTTCTACGAGGCGCAACGCTCCGGCAAACTCGGCCCTGATAGCCGAGTGCCTTGGCGCGGCGACTCGGCCCTTGGTGACCGCGGTATCAATTCCGAGGACCTCACTGGTGGCTATTACGATGGTCAGTATGAATATATAGCCAAGTTCGCACAACACGTGCTTCGTGACGATGAAAAGTGTATAAGTGTGTGACTTACCACGAATTCACGCTGCAGACAGTGAGCAAAGTAAACATAATATTAACCCGACTAAAATTTGGTGTAAAATCATTTATTGTTGTATATCAACAATAAATTTTTTATAATAATACAGTTATCTTGATTTATCAGTATATTTTATTCGAATATATATTCGTGGAAGATGTCAATGTATTTATAATTGCGGGCTAGCAATATAAATGGACAATTAACCAATCTATTGACTAACGAACATATTATTTAAAAGACTATTTTTAAAATTTATTGTAACGTAAGATCTCAAGAGAAAATTAACCTGCATTTTAAAACTTAAAGAATATATCTGTGGCTTCCCGGAATAACAGAATAAGTCAACTTATCTTCAAATAGGCCTTTTTCATTTACCACTTTCAGTAGTAGCAAAAATATTGCTGTAAAGCTACAATTCACCCGAAACGTAACCAGATAACTGCATTTTTCAAATTTTCTGCCCGGAATAACTGAATAAGTTCATCATTTTTTTTTCTTTTATCATAGTTATCATTTATTTTATCTATTCAAATTGAATTTGAATATGACGGCTAATATATATTTATCTGTTTATTTAAAAAATTCTTATACATTTTCAAATTATAAAGATTTTAAAATTTTACATAATTCTACAATACAAATACAGTACAAATGGTCGTAAATTTAATATAAATGTCAGAAAAATAGAATTTTCTTGAATAAGTTAGAAGAATTCATTGAAAAATTGCTAATTTTGTAATTTATTGACCCGTTTAATAATTAAATTAAAGGATACGCTCTAAAATAAAGGCGAACCGCACTATCAGATAAGTCCAGAGTTCCCGGAATAACCAGATAAGTCCATACTTTTGTTGAGTTCTTACTTGTTTTGAACGCATCAGAAAATGTATAATCTGTTGAAACCAGCGTGTAAATATGTGTTTTGAATGTGTCAATTGACTAGTCAAATATCATCTCGATTCTCCCGATCTTACATATATAAGTTTGAACATTAAAACTCGTTTTTCTCGGAAAAGTGGAGTTATTCGGTTATTCCGGGAAGCCACCGATATATAGAAACCATCTTCAACCAATACACCGCATATGTTTTGAACACAAACGACACACGAAGATACATGAATAATTACCACCAATAACTACGATTTCTCACTTTGGATTTACGAAAAGGCGAATAAATCACGATGCTTGAATGCATACATCAAGCGAAGACCAGCTTGTTTCGTCCCCGCATTGCATACACACAGCGCTAATAAATCGTTTCTCTCACTGCAGCCGGTGACTTCGTGAAGTTCGGCTTCACGATGGCCTCGACGACGACTCTGCTAGCCTGGAGCGCCGTCAGCTGGCCCGGTGCATACGCCGCGGCGGGTCAGCTCGGAGCAATTCGCAGCGCCGTCAAGTGGGCGACCGACTACTTCGTCAAGTGCCACGTAAGCGAGAACGTGCTGTACGGACAGGTCGGCGACTTCGGCCTCGATCACACCTTCTGGGGCAGGCCCGAGGAGCTCAACACCACGCGGCCCGCCTTCAAAATCGAACCCGAGCATCCAGGTAATGGCTCGGTTAATAGAGCCGCACCCGCGTATAGCGATTGATGTATGTACTTTGCCCTGTGGCATGTACGTCGCTAGAGTAGCTCTTCCCCCTTTCCGCTAACGAGGTAGAAAGCCTGAAACGGATGGCAAAGTATTTTATCGCGAGACGTGCTGGAATTTCGGCCACTCATGCAAATCAACCCTTACCGAAGTTTTAGCTCGTGTTTTCAATCTTCTGGCACGCTGCTTTTTTCAAAACTTTTTATAGCTATATTCTCATTTCTTAAAAAATACTTTATCATTAAAAAGAATTCATGAAGTTCTTAATACTGGAAAATACAGAAGAACTGTATAGGAAGGAACAAATTCAGTACTGACAATAATGAGGAAACGAAGGTTCATTAATTCATTAGAAACATAATTATGTACATGAAATAAATTTGTATAATGCATCTGTGTTTCATTCAATTATTATCACTGCATTTTGCGCTTATTAAAGATGGACAATTTTTATAAAAAGAAATTAGATAATTAATTCTATAAAATAAAATTGTGAAGCTCTATAAATTATTATTGAATATACTATAAATTATTAAGAATTGTTAGTAAAGCAATATGTAATTTAAATTATTAATCAGCTTCTACTGTTGTTATTATATATAAAACTATTATTTTGTTATTGGCTAGTTCATGGGAATGGGATGTCTTTACATGCTGCCTAGTTAAAAGGCAAACCTCAAATAAAAAAAAATCAAACCATCTGCTCAAACCTTAAATAAAAAAAAGAATGATTCGCGTAAAAACTGGCACAAGCTTGTTCTTCAATGTATCATCAAAGATATTAAAATTAAAGAAAAAGAGAAACAGTTGATCATTTGTTTAAGTGTGGAAATTCCTAATAGAATAGTTGTTGTTTTAGGGAGGACTAAAAGAGACAGAAAATGATGTTCGAAAGAAGTGTTTTTCACTTTTTTAGGGTTCAAATAATAAAAGATATACTTCGAAAGTTCTGTATGATGTGGAAAGCTAATTTTGCATTGTTACTCCCGCAGGTTCGGATCTTGCAGGCGAGACGGCGGCGGCGCTTGCAGCCGCTTCGCTCCTGTTTCGCGTTAGCGAACCTACGTACGCCAGTAAACTGCTGCGTCACGCGCGTGAGCTGTACCACTTTGCCAATGGTTACCGGGGTCTTTACCACGAGGCGATACGCGGGGCGGCCCAGTACTACGAGAGCACGGACTACGGGGACGAGCTCGCCTGGGCCGCCGCCTGGCTCTACAAGGCAAGTAATGAGTCGCGTTTCCTCGAGGACGCCGAGCATCATTATCAGCACTTTCACCTGCGCGAGCGGCCCAATGAGTTTTTTTACAACAAAAAGGTCGCAGGAGTTCAGGTGAGAATGACGTCGGCGATTAAAGAAACTGAAAACGATCTGCGGTGTGAATACAATTTTCGGGTGGAAAAAAGGAGTTGTACGGACAAAATTTATAAATAATTCATAAACAACTGATTTCGGGGAAAGCAAAAATAGCTTTATAAAATAAGTAAAAGTAACTTTTGTTTGTAGCGATAATAATAGTAATATTATACATATTACAAATAATGCGTTAAAAAATTTAAAAGTCGATTGTAAAAATGAAAAATGTTGCATTGAAAAAGGAGTACCCGTCCAAAGAGTCCTTTCGAAATGGAAAGGCCATTTGTTTTGAAGCGGCTTGCATGTATCTCTATACCATGCCAATCTCAATTTATTAACTTCATTGAATTAACTGTATGTGAACAGTAAAAATAATTATTTTTTTTTCGTGTGCATATTTATTTTATATTTAAAGTTTTTTTTTCTAAATATCTATAAGAATATCATGTACAGATATATTTATCAAACATCAGTCAACATTGTGATTATAGTAGATTCTAGAGTAAACTAAGATAAACAGTACTGAAAAACTTGCGATAAAGTTTTTTTAATATTATCATTAAATAATGATTTTATTAAAAGGTTGTGAAGGCTAGATTTTTTCAAATAATTTATTACATCCCAAATGGAAAAAATAGCAGTAGTAAAATTTAAATTAATTATCTTATGATTTATTGCGATTTTATCGGCATTAAATGGGTGGGATGTGTTACTACATGCTCTTATTTACGTTTCTACAGGTTTCGACGAAAATTTGGTAATTTTGTATAGCCTTATATGAAAATATATGAAAATTTGCTAAACCATGCGGAAATGTTATCACAGGGACATACAAAAACGTGCAGTAACTTACTTCTAATACACAAGAAAATATTCGGTTTCATATGTATATTTTAGAGAGGCGTACAAAACATACACGAAAGTACATAACTATTTATAAAAACGAATGCCGGTGTACGGACTTAAACCTGGAATACTATATAATTTACACATTTAGTTTGAAGAAGTTGTACGAAGCTCTTACGAATTAGCAGCAGTTTTTTAAAATAATTGTACACGTTACTACAGTTTGGTACATTTCTGTACGTTGCAGTGTGTTCAAATAAAAAATTTGTTACAACTGCACGTTTGTAAAACCATTTGTACATGCAATACTGTAACGAAATCTACAGATTTACTATTTCTATTTGAGTTGTAGCTCACACGAAATACGATTCATATCCTACATTATTTTCCATATCTAAGATAGATTTGTCTTTATGCTCACGCACAGGTACTCTTGGCGCAGTTGACTGGCCAGCAAGAGTACCAGAACGCCTCGCGAGCCTTCTGCGACTTCTCGGTACGCCATCAGAAACGTACGCCCAAGGGTCTTCTGTACATTGATAAGTTCGGCACGCTCTGCCATGCAGCGAACGTCGCGTTCGTCTGCCTCCAGGCGGCCGATCATCCAGACATCGGCAATCCTAAGGAGTACAGGGACTTTGCCAAGCAGCAGATACGATATATGCTCGGAGGCGCAGGTTATTTAATACTTTTCTTTTATACCGTCTTTTTGTGCCCCTATACGATATCTTCTCTTCCGGTTTTATTAAAAGCTTTGCTCTTTTTTCAATCATCGTAAGTATATTCCTCTCGGCTACGTGCATACGCGATATATGTACGCTCGCTAGTCAAGTTTAATAATCTTATCGATCATTCGTGCAGCGAGAGAATGAGGACATACAAGAGGAAAAGGGGAGAGAGACAAAGAATGCCGGGAATTTAATTTTATACTTGGTTGTGCATACCGAAATTATTTTTCTCCTGACAAGCGGGTCATTGCGAAATTTCGACAGCTGCATTTTAATTTATATAGATGTATGAAATTATCAGAGTTTAACAATGAACAGTACGCGCTTGAATAGCACTTTCATATCGAGTGACATTTGTTCGATTTCGGCGCGATACTACATTTTAATTAACGTTTTTAACGTGCCTTTTTAATTTTCGGAAAATTAAAACTGTATTTGAGAATAATTAAAAGTTTATTATAATGATTATTATTGTGGCAATGATTTATGAATTTATAAATTAAGTTATTATTACTTATAAAAAAATAAAGTTGATTCAGTAATTTCACAATAAATATGTATGCTTCTATTATTATTAATATATAGTTTTTCAAAATTAATTTTAAAAGATATTCTATGTTTGCCCAGATTTCTCTTAAGGTGGTTCTGTAAAAATTCTCAAATCAAATTAGTGTTACTCAAAATAAGATTATTTCCATTTTTCAATATTTAAGAATTATTTTATAATGATAAATTATTAAGTAATAATTGTTGAATTTTCATATATATTTGGAAGCTAATACTTTAGGTTATGTAGAAATAAAGATTAAAAAGTTGCTGTTTTGACTAGTAAATTCCGTCAATCTAACCTCAATCTACGACTTATCACAAATTATCTGAACAAATAACGTGGCATCACATATCTTTTTGGTATAAGTACATTGAAAAGCTGAAAATCTGTACTATCTTAAACTCGTTTTCTGATTTCCTCTGCAGTGATTATCGATATAAACAACACCGAATTTTATTCGAAAACGAATGATTCATAGTAGCCATATGTTTAAGACATATTTTTAGAAATTGTTTTGTCAGAAAATAATGTGGTAACCTGCAGCTTATAAAAAAAATATCACAAAGTTTATCTTGATTTGTTGTATAACATCAATTTTTTGGTACTTGTGTACAGATATCGATGTTTTAATAATAGAACTAATAGAATATTACCTTAACTACTCAACTTTATGTGTTCGAGCATACAATTGAATAATTAAGAGAACACAGGAACCACCATACCAACATTGTATTTTTCATTTTTCCAATTTAATTATTAATGTTCCTAATGATTTTATATAAATTTTATTTTGATTAAATTAGAAATGGTAAATAACTTAAATAATTCATTGAAATTTAAAAATAAAATATAGATTCGAAGAAAAGCTAAGGTGTATAGAAATAACATGTGGACACTATTTCTATATATCTTTTTTATTTTCAAATTACCTTTATCACCTATATTGGTCTCTAATTAATTATAAATAAAATTTTATGAAAATTATTGAATAAAACGAAACATTATTCGATAGAAGTAATGAGGAATACGATGTAGGCATCTTCAATAATTCCTACCTTACTAATACCAACACCTGATTATAATACAAGAACTATTAAAACCACACATCTTTCTTATCAGGGCGGAGTTACGTGGTTGGCTGGGGCCCCAACCCGCCGACGCAGCCTCACCACGCAGCATCATCGTGTCCGGACCGACCAGCTGCCTGCGGCTGGGCCGAGTTCGATCGCAACGCGCCGAACCCGCAGATCCTCTACGGTGCCCTGGTCTCTGGGCCCGATGAGGCGGACCGCTTCCACGACAGGCGCGAGGACTACGTCTACACTGAGGTCACCCTCGACTACAACGCCGGCTTTACCGGCGCACTCGCCGGTCTGCTCCAGTTACAAGTTAAAACGACCGCAGCAGCCTAAAGAGCATAAAAGATGAGAACGAAAGTTGCCTCGTTTATGATGATGATAACGTTTTCGTGCTCGCAAGCGTTGAAATTGCGAGGGTATGAGCATTTTTCATGATGATGGTTGAGTGCCGAGGGTATGAGCATTTTTTATGGTGATGATTGTTTAAACAGTGTTGCTAGTACGATATTTGAACACTGTGAGGGGGTATGTTTTTGATCCAGATAACATTTAATCGACGCTATGAATGTTCATTTGACTTGAAAATCAGTGCTTTTTCGTATTATTTAAATATCGTACTACAATCATTCGTCAAAACCATAATTGTAATAAAAAATACTCATTCCTGAATCTCCATCAATTCGGTAACGTGTTTATTAATTTTTAACAAAGAACAAAATATTGATACCTGTGATCATGCACATCGTCAACGAGGCATTTTTCCAGAGCCGACAACTGAAGAAAAAAATGACAAAATTGACTGAAATTCGGCTAAGGCGAATCTTCAGAGTCGCGCTCGCAGCTACAAATGTGAAATGCGGATTCTTCGGTAACATCGCGGCAAAATCAGTCACGATCAAAGGCAATCGGCATTAACGAGGGGCCGCGATGATGATTGGAAAAAAGGGACCGTCGACATTCGGGGAAAATATCGTGTCGATGCTGTAACATCGACGATCATCACACTCGATGGCACGTCGGGTACGAACGGTTTTTACGGCGCGAAAATTGTTCCTCCACCTTCCGCTTACCATCGCAATTCGCTTCGTTGATTCTGCGACGAGCGAAAATTATTGGAAAAATGAAAGGAAAAAAAAGAATATTGCCATCGTGACCGAAGCCCCGTAAACCGCTGAGCTCTCCCGTTTGCCGCAGTAGATTTTATTTTAAATTTAACCCTTTCGTCGATTATGAAAACTGCATAAAATGTGATCTTGTTTAGATATGCGATACACGCGATATCGAATTTATCGTAGGCGGAATCTGATGTGTGATCGTCATAATTTAATTTATCGTATATACATATATATGTAATCGTAAGCCTGCGAGCGCTCTATACCTATCTAGCGTTCTATCCGTATAACGTCTCGTACAAGCACGTACTTGTAGCCCTAGAATCCCCAACCCAACCCCTACCTCTCCGCCATCTCTCTCTCTCTCTCTCTCTCTCTCTCTCTCTCTCTCTCTCTCTATCTACAGTAGCAATTAATTAACGAGATTAGGTTTGGCGTTAGATTAAGGACGTTGGCAGAGCCGTGCGCGTGCATGCAAGACGAGAGCTCGTCGCAAAATCACCCATGGATAAAATCACATTAAACACCGGACTGATTCTTTTTTCCTTATTTTTTTTATGCTTCTTGACTTGTTATTTTTCGACGGTTTTACGATTTTTGCGGTTATTCGGTTCACGTCCGGATTTCTCCATCACGGACCCGACGGAAATTTATACGAGAAAGGGAATAATCACTCGAATCGTAATTCGCACGTTTTTTAGCAAAATTTAATGGAATTCGTTGCTTTTTATTTTGACGAGTGTGAATGTAAGCCTATGGTGATTTATTTCCGCAACTTATTCGCTCCAGTACGTCCCTCGATGGGTGTACGCTGTAAAAAGCGATGAATCCGGCGAGCCCTCGTATTCTTTCGTAAGATGTGATTATGTTGTCAAAACGTTATTTAATTGATTTTTAATCACTTTAAATTTAATTGTTATCCTTGATATCGGGTTAACACTTAGGTGAAAGAATACGGTAGACTTATGCTTATTTTACAAACACATACACACTTACTAGTTTGTTAATGTGACTTTAACGTAAAAATATATTTTTTTCTAGATATATATAAACTATATATATAGTCTTGATATTTTTATATGACTTAGATTTATTGTTTTATCCCTACAGTGATATACCAGTACGTGTAAGAATTTTATTGTAAAAATTGTGAAAGACAATCATTAATGCGAAAAAAATAAAAGTAGTAAGAAAAATTTTAAACGCGAAATTAATTTATTTCGGAACTATAATTATTAGTAATTAAGGAGCTTGTTATTATGTGTCAAATAAATATATCAAAAGCATTTTAATTGAAATTTTATAAATATTGTAAGCAAATATAATGATTTAACATACAAGAGTCAAGTTTACTTTCCTTTACACAGTATCCTAATTTTAAGAATTCTCAAAACCAGGAAAATTATAATTGTGTACTTAAATCATATTATATTATATAACGATAGGTAAATTAATATTTCATTTTAACTTTAAGCATTGCTTGTAATGACATCAATATTACTTTAACTGGATAAAAAAACGTCCATCATTATTCAAGCGTGTCAGTCGAAAATAATTTATAAAATATATTTCAATCGCATCCACATCCGATTAAATAATTGCTTCTACATTATCAAGGAGCACGGGAGCGCTCCGAAGGCAAGTATAGAAAGAGCCTTAGGAACGACCGCGTGATGATATACATTGAAATGAGTGTCCGAGAATTTCAATTAGTTACTACAATTTTCAACGCTTTTATATGAACTCAAATAAAATAATAAATTCTGAAATATTTTGCTGAATTAAAATATTTATACTTTAGCTAAAACTTTTAAAATAAAAATTAATACTTACTATTCGATTATTTTACGTAAAATCATCATTCACATATATTTATTTATACGAATAAAAATTCATTAAACTAACGCACATTTTACTTCACTCATAATAAAAATCTATTGAAATGTCATCTCGAATCAGACTAAAATCTACACAATTATTCTATATAAATCTTGCACATGTCAAATAAAAACACTAATCCACTTTTAGACTGCGAGAAAGTGAAAAGAAATCGTTTTAAATTTAAATATTTTCGCACCCCAAGTTTTATGGAAACCCGTGTTTTATATAGAATCATATCATTGCTCATCCGCACACAGTGTGCGCGCGTAAGCGCGTATAGACACTCGAGCAATCTTGGCAAGCTCGATATCTCAAACACGGTGCGCGCAGGTGCTCATGTCGTTCCAACAGATGAAGGAAATCCGATCCCCCTGGCATTCCTCGCGATCGCGTCGCGCATCGATCGGCTACGATGAGTAATCGCTAATTCAGCGCCGCCGCCGCACACGTCCGTCCTGAAAGAAGAGAAAAAGAGCAGTAAGTACGGTGGTGAGGAGGACTACGCAATTGTTGACGGATTCGACAGCTCGCGTTACTAGTGCTCTTTGCCTCGGCCAGTCGGACGTTGGATCGCCACGGGACGGACATATCGACATGCATTGGAAATCACGGCAACGATGGCTGCTGCTGCTGCTCGCTTTTGTTTTTGTGGAGAGGCGGTTTTTCGCCGAAATTTCATACGTCGCCGGTGAGTTTTTGGAGCCGCGCCAGCGAGTTATACACGTATAATTGGATTGGGGACTGGCCGGAAGTGCGGGGAAGAAGGAAAGAGAGGAAGGGTCGGCTGCCCGTTATAGAGCCAGGCGCGTGCCCGCGAGGGGGAGAAAATAAAGGGATATGACCGGAATTTGAATTTAATATGGAAAATGAACCATTCGCCGCTTGGGCTTTAATAATAAAGAGCGTCCCGGTTGTCTAGTTCTATTTGCGCGCGTGCGCTGCGCTGGAAAGTGCCAAAGTCTGTTCTATAACGACGCGCTGCATTATTAAGAGGGGTATACATGACTATAGGATTTGGAAAAAATTCCTTGCAAAATTATTCGGGTTTCAAGTGTAAGAGAGAAAATTAAATTATAATATCCCTACATTTGGGATATAAAAGCCTAAAAGATTTCGTCTATTATTATTCGGATGCAATCAAGAAGAAAATTGTATTTTTTCTGTGTAATTCGGCATGTTTCTTAATCAGACGATGGAAGTACTATTTTATACATACATATACCTTTACATATACCTTTACCCATTAATGTATTTAATTAAAATTTTATAATTTTATCTAATTAAAAAGGTGCAAATTCCGATCACTCAAAGGAATGCGACCGCTTGACCTGCAACATCGGAGAGCAGTGTGTGAGCCGAAAATTTTGGTGTGATCATTCACCATGCCCTGCTATGACCTATTGCTCAAAATCAAAGAAAGGTCTGTACTTGAAATAGAACGCAAAGTAAAAAAAATCTCTCAGATAAAATTTTATAATTTATTCACGGATCCATATAATTTTGTAGAGTTACTAAAAGGACCAGATACATGCGAATCGGTTATATGTACCATCGGATACAAATGCCAGATTCGAGTTCGTGATTGCGAATGGAACAACAGTAAATATTAATACTTTTTATATGATACTTCGCATCTCATTTGTATGTACGGATTAATGTCAAAGTTAGTGCTCTTGTCCTAAGTATGCGACAATGATTTTATCTGAAATTGCTTGTTATTAATCTGTATTTAAAGTATTTGAGATAATTAATGTTTTATTATTAAAGTACAAAATAATATTTTGACCTTCAAATACATACAATTTAACAATCATGTTTAATCACATATTTCGATTGAATTTATAAAATCAACTAAGAACATATTACATGCACAAAAACATTTATACTATAAATTCACGTTCTCCACACTATTTCTGCATTTTCTATTTCCTGACTCACTTACCTCTGCCCCCGCATTAGTCTCTCACCGCCACCTAGTCCAACAAAGCAATAAACAGAGGCGAAATTCGAGTGCATTTGAAAACAAGGATCTCGCACTCATACACGCAAACTCGCAAAGAATTGCTAATCATAGACTACGTCAGTCTTTCACATGCTCGCTATTGAAGAACACTTTTCCTTTTTTTTCTCTCGAGAAAAAAGCTAGCTACCCCATTACAATTAAATGCTCTTTACTTTTCGTGCTTTTTACGCTCGCATGTTCAAATCTCCGTTCTTTTTTGCCCTCTGACGCAGACTGCAAGCAGCGTATGGCGAGATGCATCTCGGAGCGAGAGCTGGAGGATAGCCCGACGACGAGCTGTGCAGCGGTCGCCTGTCCCCTGGGACACAGCTGTGTGCTGCGCGAGACCCACTGCCACCGACCACCTTGCAAGCTCACCCGGACTTGCGCCCAGACCGAAGGTTCGGATTCTCCTCTTGTAAAAGTCTCTCTCTCTCTCGCTCTCGCTCTCTCTCTCTCTCTCTCTCTCTCTCTCTCTCTCTCTCTCTCTCTCTCTCTCTATCTATATGTGCTGCCTCGTACGAGAAAAGTAA
>JAYJLV010087624.1:0-13484 GCA_036873485.1 Torymus texanus | reverse complement strand
AACCCTTCAATGAGTTGTAGAGGTAGTCCGGACAGTGAGCTTCTCAAATAATGGAGCTTTGCTACGTCGGTCAATCCAGTCCGCTTGAGGATCATCCCAGTGAATAACATGTTCATTGCACATATAAGAATGCATAGAGCTTATCTAACAATATTGTATGATTCACCGTATCAAAAACTTTTGCTTAATCTAAAAATGAGATGGATATAATATTGACTATGGTCTAGTTTTTCGTATACGTTTTTAGTTGTAAAACTTAATGCATCTTTTGTACCTATATTCTTAATAAAGCCAAATTGTTTTTTACTGATTAATTTTGCTTCTATTTATAAAGTCTATGACTTTTTCAAAGATTTTTGCTATATTAGATATTAATGATATCGGGCTATAGTTGCTCATATAACTTTTGCTTTCTGACTTGTATATAAGTATTACTTCAACTGATTTTATTAAATCTGGCCATATTGAAGTTTCAAGACAAGGATTAAATACATATGCTAATATATCAGCTACTATAGGACATATAGCTTTCAATGTTTTTGCATGAATTTTATCGTTACCAACTTTTTTATTTTCAAGCTATGTATCATTTTCGTAATTTCATGTTTATTTGTGGGTTTAATGAAAAGTGTTGTTGGATTGTTCTTTGGCAGTTCAATTTCCACATGGTTTGGCGTTGTGATTCTATTACTCAGTGTCTCACATAATTTGCGGTAAAATGCATTCATAGTATTTGCTATTTCCATTTGGTTTTTGATTATTATGTTCTTTTCATCTTTTATTTGTTTAATAGCGATCTCAGTTTTGTTTTTATTCTTTCCGATTTTGTCGTTACGCAAGCCCACAGTTCCTGGGATCATTTCTATTTTTTTCAACTAATGTCCTGTAGTAGTTAAATTTCGCTGCTTTAATGATTTTATCTAAAGTTTTGCAGAATTTTTTATATATATATTTTAGTTCAAAATTGTTCGGGTTTTGTTTTACTCTATTATATAATGTTTCTTTTGTATTACATGAAGTATACACTAGTTATCCAATCGCTCCTAGGGCTTTTTTTAGAGATTCGTGTTTTTGGTTTAGAATATTTAGCTTTATCTGTGCATAATTGTATATCTGCTATCATTGAGTTTATTATGGTATTTGGATCATTTAGGTTCTTATATTTATTCCTATGGATTTCTTTGGCAGTATTGACTAATTTATTATAATTGTAGTAATATGTATCAGTTTTTGTTTCTCTGTTCTTTGAGTTGGTTTTTCCATTTTTCAATTCTAGCAATAATGGATAGTGATCTGTTATCGGGACCATGAGCGTGAGAGCTTTAGTAATTAGAGAATCTGTTTTGATTAAAATATTATCTATACAAGTACCTTCGTCTGTGTTGTTGATAAAAGGTCTAGTGGTTTTTGCAAAGCAAGGAAGAAAACTATTTTCCAATAAATTTTTGAGACAATAATTACAAACTATGTTATTGTCATTTCTGTTTATGTAAAATCGCCAATTATGATATTATTTTTGCTATATCTTTTATGATGTAAAAACATTTTTAAATTTAAATAGAACTCCGTAAAGCTTAAGTCATGTGATCTATGTAAAGAAGTTATTTCTAGACTACTGCTATTATTTAGTGTAATAAAAGTGTTTAATAATTTAAGTTTTCCGATTTCGATCGTTTCAGTATTCTGCGTAACATTATCCTTTATATAGACAGCAACGCCATCATTTTTGTTTATTTGACCGAAGTTATAATACATTTTATAATTTTTTATTTTATAATACAAATAAAAGTCTAATTGCCTTACCTCAGTACATACCATTACATACGGTTTTATCTTGAGGCTTTCAAGAACAACTAGTAGTTTTCCAAAATTGGTATTTAAACTTCTTATATTGAGGTATCAAATCTGATTACTGTTACTGCTTCTTTCTTTATTAAAAGCCTCAAGATTTTTGAATATATGTTCTTGCTGAATAAGATTGTCTTGTATTTCACTAAGCAAGTTATTCTGCTGATCAGTCATTATGTTCTTAAGATTACGGTCGATGAGCTTGGCTGTTGCTTACTGGAATCTTTTTAAGCAGGTGGCGGCATTGCACTTAAATCTACTAAGCTTTTCACTCATTTTACTTTTCTCTGGTAAAGTATTTTTATTCGTTTGTAAGTTTTGTGTTATCTTTAAGGCACTTGTTTCGTCTCATGTCGGTAAGGTAGGTGCAATTGGATAATCTATTGAGTTAATCTATTAGTAACAGTTGGCACATTCTACTTTGTTATTTTTACATTCACTCACATTATGATTACCAGTGTACTTAATACATACTGTTTCATTCTTGCATTTCATTCCATTATGTCCAAAACGCCCGCACTTCAAACATGGAGTTATGTTTATTAGATCATAAACTTTGCAGCATTGATGACCTATGAAAATGTTATTATTACTTTGTCTGATGTATTTGTATATATCCGGTGTTATTTCCATTAAAACTGTACTAGTTTTATTTCTTTTGTTGATGTACATGTGTAAAATTTTTCCACTGTTATTGAACATTTCAAATTCCTATTGTTGATATCTTCTTGAATACTCTCTTCGTCCATATTTGTGGCATTGATTATTCCATTTACATATTTTAATTACTTTAAAAAATAATTATATGTTATAAACCATTGATGATATTAACAAATTTATCTCTGCAGAGATTCGTAATTCTGAAGATGATCCAATATTATACGTAATTGTAGTTAATAATATAATACACGATCCATGTGATAACAGATGTATAATTGTTAATAAATGTTCATAATATTTTACAAAACAGTTCCAAGAAGAAACTTTATTATCAGCAGATAGTTATCCATATTACAAACGAAGAAATGATAAACGAACCATAGTACGACATATTCAAAATGTAGATAATAGATTTGTTTTACCTTACTTTCCAGGATTATTACATATTTTTAATTGTCATATTAACGTATTTATATAATTATGTATACAAAAGTTATGATGTGGCGAAAATAACAATTGAAGAAACTGATAATGACAGGGTGATTAATCATGATGAAATTTGGAGTTGAGTAGAGACTCAATATATTAGCCCGGTTGAAGCATGTTATCGTATTTTGAGTAAACCGTTGCAGGGTAAAAGTCATATCATTGTACGTTTTCTGTTCATTTACCTAATCAATAATCAGTAGTAATCGATGATTTAAATGATGATACTCAGTGTCTGTTGCATTAACTAGAACAAGCCCGTTATTAGGTTTTTTTGAATTTAACGAACGTAATCATTCAGCTAGCCAATCTACTTATGCGGTAATCCCAGCTCATTACGTTTTCAAACAATATAATGAAAATAATAATAAAATGCACGAAAGGTTCAAACGAAAATCGCACTTTAACGTATATACAGGGTGTTCAAAAAGTCCCAGACTGGTTAAATAATCGTAGAGTAAGCGTCACACTGAAAAATGGCCGTGACAAAAGCTGTAGGAAATAACCCCGGCTATCTGACGGTAATCTTGGCTGTGCTCTTGACCATGATCCTTAAGATCATTTAAAGATCAGATTGATTTTTCATTTTTCAGTGCGATGGCTGCTTTACAAATTATTCAGCTGTACCGGGACTTTTTGAACACTGTGTATATTTTGTTAGTTCAAGTGAAATTGAGTTATTTCGTTTAAGGTTACTTCTATTACATCGTGGGTATTACGAGTTTTGATGTGTTGAAAAAAGTGAATAATGTTCAATATTCAACATTTGCTGATATTTGCTTAGCTTTAGGTCTTATTGAAGATGATAAAGAATAGTGTGATGCTATGCAAGATGCTGTAAGATGCCACCGAACATATGTCAATTATTATTTGTTCGTATTTTGTTACACTGTCAACCTGTACATCCCAAAAACTGTGGGAATATTATGAAGATGGGTTATCAGAAGATTTTTTAAGACTATATGATGATCATACTAGAAATTATAATTTATCTTACTCTATCATTTGTGAAATGTCGATAGAAGGTCATACGTATTACAAATTTTTTCATGTTAATGTGGAAGATATAAGCAATAGACAATATAATATGTTAAACAATGAGCAAAAAAATGTCTTGATGAGATTTTAGAAGTATTAAATGTTATTAATTACAAAGATGTTAGATATTTTTATATTGATGGTCCTAGTGGTTCTGGATAAACATTTGCTTATACAACATTTATACACTCCGCAAAAAAATTAACGCAAGAACTTGTTTTCCTCTAGAAATTGCCATACTTTAAAAGCTATTAGCACAGCCAAAAATCATGGAATCCTTATCGACTTTTCTTTTTAAATTGAAGCTTAGAATCTCCGCTTTATGAATCCGAAGTTCACTTTTTTTTTGTCGATGCACCGTTGGAATCAACGGTCACGAAGTTCGACGTCATCTTTTGGAACTTAAAAATTTGCAAAGTTTGCCAAGCTCCACAGACTGGAATAAATTCTTTTCTTCAAATCTGATCACAAAAGCTTAAAGTTTAGCTCTTGCTCTTTAATTTAAATTTAAATCACATTTTGGGGGGGGGAATTAATTTGATCTAAAATTTAAATGAATAAAAATGCCTAATTTGAACGAAATTCAAAGCGCGCAAATTTTTGTTCATTTACAAGAAGGAATCTTTCAAGCAGATCTCGCAAGAAGGTTTGGACCCGTTATCAAGAACAGGGAATATTTCGACAAAGGAATGTGTTGGGTCGGCCCTACGTAACAACAGCTCGTGAAGACCGTCAGATTATTAATCAAGCGCTACGAAATCCTCGATCTGATTCCCGTGGAATCAAACGGTGCGGAGACGGCTAAATGAGGTGGGCTTAAGGTCACTAGTTTCTGCTTGTGTACCAATGAAATGCTCCTTTACAATATTCCCGCAACCATTAAGATTTTTTCTTTATGGCAACGATGCACGTCTTCGTTTTTGCCGGCGAAGAAGACAACGGTTTAATGAGCAGAATGTCGACCCAGTACGTGCTTTGGGTGGTGGATCCATTATGGTTTTGGACAGTATATCACTAAATACGTCGATCTTGTGATTTTGCACCTCCGGGATTTATCGCGGGTAGGTACACTAATGAAATCCTAGAGCCTCACGTATTTCCCATGCGACAGCTAAGAGATTGTAATTTCATTTTCACGCAAGACAACGCCCGACCACATGCTGCGCGGAGAACTCGACAATTTCTACAGGAACATGATATTAATTGCTTGCCACATCCAGCCATGAGCCCGGATCTAAATTTTATAGAACAATTTATCAGGGCCAATATGATACGGCTATTCAACACTCAACCTCTTAAACGTAATTTTCCGTTTTTTATAAAGACTTGTAGAATGGCTTAGAGAAGTCGGTAGAAACTTACTTAAAAAAAAAATTAACTTCGGATTTATAAAGCTGAGATTCTAGGCATCAATTTAAAAAAGAAAGTCGATAGGGATACGATCATTAGTCGCTGTGTTATAAGCCTTGAAAGTTTGGCAATTTTTGAAGCTTCATTTAATATTGCCAAGCCTACCTCCCAAAAAACGTGATTTTCTGTTATTTTTTTTTAAAGTCTTGTAGAATGACGTAGAAAAATCATAGAGATGAAAGAAGAATCGTTACTTTTCTTCTAAATTAAAGAGCAAGAGTTGAACTTTAAGCTCCCGTGATCATATTTAAAAAGAAATTCATACACGTCCGTGGAGCTTGCAAACGTTGCAAATTTTTAAGTTTCAAACGGTGACTTTGAACTTCGTGATCGCTAATTCCAACGGTGCATCAACAAAAAAAATGAACTTCGGATTCGTAGAGCTGAGATTCTAAGCTTCATTAAGAAGCTAATTTAAGAAAAAAAATCGATAGGGACACGATGATTTTTCGCTGTGCTACAAGTTTTCTAATTTTGGAAATTTTTAGAGGGAAGCGTTAATTTTGTTGCGGAACGTATAATATATTAAAGAGTCAAAATAAAAATGTTTGTTGCATGACATTTACTGGAATTGCTACAACCTTATTATCTAGAGGAATGACAGTTGATAAAGTATTGTGTTTGCGTGTTCCTTTATTAACAGATTCTTCATCGAATATTGCTGTGCAGTCAAAAGAAGGACAATTTTTTAAGCAAACAAACGTTTTTATTTGAAATAAAGCATCAATGACTCCACTTATGCATTGGAAATAATGGATAGGACTTTAAGAGATGTTATAAATAATAATTTATCATTTGGTGGTAAAATTTTCATTCTTGGCGGATAGTTTAGTTTAGTTTTAATTATTACCTATACTACCACGGGGTATAAATTCACATTAACCCAGAACATGAGAGCTGTAGATGAAGATATTACCTTTTCAAAATTTGTTACAGATGTTGGAAATGGTGATTTAAATAATAATAACGATAATATTATTATTCCTCAACGTTGAATAACAAGTGAATCTAATTTCATTTCTACTATGTATCAAAACTTGATAAATAATACTTTATTTGATGAAATGTGTTCATCTGCTATCTTATCTGCACATAATGCAGATGTAAATGAAATTAATAAATTAGTTCTAACATTATTAGATAGTCATAATGAACGCATTTATACAAGTGTTTATTCGGCCGATCAGAGTGATGATAATGGATTGATGGCTGAATCAATTTTACTAGAATACCTTAATTCATTAAATCCTCGAATTTTACCACCTGACAATCTACATTTATAAATAAATTGTATCTTTATGTTGATCAGAAATATTAGTATACAAGAAGGATTATGTAATGGAACAAGATTAAGAATTTTATACTTAACTAATAATTTATTGAAGTTTATAATTTCAACAACTGATAAGGAAGGTGAAATTCTATTTTTAAATCGCACTACATTACATTCTGATATTGAATATTCTTTTACTTTTAAAAGAAGACAGTTTCCAATAAGACTAGCATTTGCAATGACTATTAATTAACCTAAAGGTCAAACTTTTTCTAACGTACTAATTAATTTGTAAAAAGAAGTTTTCAGTCATAGGCAGTTATACGTTGCAATTTTACATTAAAGTTATTGATAGGATCAAACAGAATTGATAACAAAGTTAAAAATTATGTTTTTAAAGAAATATTACAATAAATTATCTATCAGTCATAATGATTTTTAATGGTAAAGAATGAAATTGTATTTTTACATTATATTATATCTGATATCGTAAATCTTCTTACTTCTAAAAGAAAGCCATTACGAATAAGATTATCATTTGTTTGAGCTATGTGTAAAGCTCAAGGTAAATTCTTTTCAACACAATAATTGATTTTGGAAAAGAATATTGATAACGTAATATTGATTTTGTAGTAAAATTGAAAGTTATGTAATAAAAATTCAATTTGAATTGAAAATCTATTTTTAAAGAATTTTTACTATACATCATAGCCATGCTTAAAAACCTATCACAACTGTCACCTACCCCACTGTTACCATATTACTAGCACTCACCTCACCATATGCACCCAATAACTACTAACTAACAATATTTAACAGTAGGATTGTTAACATATTATAATAACAATGAAAATAATATACTACAGAAAAATGCGAAAAATGTCAATATTGAGACTGTTAAGTCTCGAAGGTTAAGGAATATACTCTTATATATTTGATTATCAATTGAAGTTTTATTTATATTACCTTTTAATTAATTACATAGTTATTGAGCTGGAGATTTCGGAGAATATAGACTCGTATTGCCTTTACAAGTAAAACGTTCAACTATATCGTTGGGAATATACAATATGTGCTTGATGCGCGATTTATTATTATTATTGATAATTTGCCTATTGTCGGCTGGAGTGGTACGGAGTTCGCGATTTGTTGCACGAATACTGATTTGCAGTCGGTCGCTTCTTGCCTTTTATATTACAGATTTTGTTATTAAAATTTGACAATTATTTATAAATTTCTTATAATTTACAAATCCAAAATTTCGAAAAAGATTACTTTAACATAACAGTCGCGTACGTAGGCCAACTTCCTTGTCTTCGAAAAATGATGAGCGTGGACATTGGCAGTTTCAATGATCCGTATACGTCACGAAGTCGCTCATGCCGAAAATTAGCGCTACTGAACTTTCGTAATCGTATACATTCTTTACTCCAGCAAATCACTGATGTAATTGTATATCTTTTCAAATACTTAGATTATACGTCACAAGACATGAAAAGACAAAAACAATAGTTATCTACAGTTTTTTTTCAGTTGTTTTTGGTTATTAACTGTTATGTTTAGAGCGGCATTTGGCTCAGGCGACAAGTTGCTTACCTTCCAAAATAAACATTTCTCAGAGCTTGGGTTCGATTCCCCGCTAGGTCGAAATTTTCAGGAGCATTTTTTAAAAAATGCTGTGCGGATTTTTTGGTGGCGAATGGTGAACCTGTAGCCTAGGGTTGGTGATATCAAGCTCCCGTATGCGTCTGATCTGTGGGTCAAATCGATTAAGTATGATGATTCCGCTGAGCGCATGAATACCGAAGACCGATTTTATTGCGGGTCTCGCCCAAGAGCTTCACACAACTTGCAGAGGCAGAGGTTTACAGTGGCTCGGTCAGTAAGACTGAGACCATTACCCGTCAAGCCGGGTTTGAGTCCCAGATGTTCACCGATTGATACGAGCACCATTCTGGCATACACACGTGCTTTGTTCATTAAAACACTGCTGATCACCGTTGCTGTTTAGCACCATATGGGAGAAACAATAGAGCTACGTTAAACAAGTTTAAAAAAAAACTTTTATGTTTCAATTATAATCGCAATAAAGTTAAAATTCTATTTTTCTTCACCGTTTTTTAAAATTTTCTTCATTTTTATATAGTTTGGAACTATTTTATTCATTTATTAATAGTTATTATGTTTTCTTTAGCTATTAATTATTATGTTCAATTATTATCAAATTAAATTATTTAGAGACAAATTTTTCAATTTTTATCATCTAAAATCTATTTTTAGGCATATACCTAAACCTAACTGTTGTGTAAATAAATTAATTAATATATTAAAACGTATAATAATAGACACGTGCCGCATAACCATAGTATAGGAAAAAGTTCACCAATGCTAAGAAGAATTTTAAAAAAAAATTTTGGGTCTCCATGTTTTGAAATACAACATCCAAACTGTGATAATCCCTAGGCGACCAAGTTGATTTTATCCAAAAAAGGCTAAAAGATAGCTGACATAACAAAATACATGACCTTTAAAATGATAACTTGATGAAGACGGAATGAGGCTGCTAAAAAAAGCTATGTACAATTAAAGCTACAAAAATAGAGCAAAAAACACTGTTTTTGCATTAATACACAATACCAACTGGGAGAGGCTTAGGGCTCCGGACCACCAATTTTCTTGAAACTCACAGAGGTTGTAGATAATACCACACCATGAACATCTGTAAAGTTATAGACCCTCATGACTCCCCAGAAAAGTTACAGAAATTTTTTTTATTTTAAAAACGAACTGGAAAAATGTGTACGATATGCACATTTTTTTCATTTTTTTACTGTTTTTGCTCTTTGTGCTGCAGACTAAATCTATTTATTTACTTATACAGGGTGTAACAAAAGTATCCGTACCCCCGAGTAACTTTCCAGGATCGCATTTTCCGAGAAAATAGGTCAGACATAGTTACTCAGTTTTGTCCAAGGAATGCGGTCGTGACCTTGTGTTTGACTTCAACGTCATTTTTTCAAGGTCGTTCCAAGGTCAACTCTCTTTTTTTAAATGGGAACACACATGCCATGTGTTTATAATTTTTTTATATTTCCTTCTCGGAAAGTATATACTTTTTTTTCCTCCAAGGGATACGAAACACGAGTAAAATTTATGAGTTTTCTGTTTTCTGTCAAACATACTGCGTAGCTTATCTTTTTAAGGGAACCAACCGTGGGATAGAAATTTTAGTTTCTTCGTTGGGAAAATAAGAAAGTATGGCCTAGATTTCTTTGCGAGCATTTTAAATTATTAAATAGGCAATAGAATCAGGAAAAAATAGGCACTTAATACTACTAATCGATTATTTCTGTTCATAATAAGATAAACGCCATTCTATGAAAATTATACTTCAACTATTATTACACATACGTAGTTATCAATATGCTCCTTTATGCACCGCAATATATACTTAAACTTATTGAATAAATTATAGAAGTTATTTATATAACATTTTATTCAAATATTAATGGTCTTTAATAAAATAAAGATCGTACGATAGTTTTAGAAACTACTCAGGTAGAATAATTTCGAATATATACACTTTCTAATTTGAGGTTTTCCCCGACCAAACCCTTGATGCTTTCTAAAAATTTTCCGTTTGAGAAATGCTAAACTTATTTCTATATTATTTGCAATTTAACTATTTTTATACATTGCATTACTTGACTAATTTTGTAAAATAATAATATTATATATTCTTGCAATTCCTTTTATAAATCTACAAAATAATAGACACAATGTTGCGTTAATTTTAAGCTATCCGAATTTATTATGTTATAGAAATTAAAACATCATTTATTTTAAATAATTTTTAGTATCCACAAATTTGATTTACATATTTCGAACACATAAAAATATTAAATATCTTTTGTTTATTTCTTTTATACTTAATTTTATAAATTTAATATGCTCTTTTCGAAAATATATTTTAATAATTAAATTATTTAATGTATGATGTTGTAACTTCTATTTTTATTTCTGCATATTTTATAACCATCAATATTTTGTAAGATTGTTTCCTTTATAAAATAAGATGTTTAATCTAGACTTAAACAATAACTGTATAAACAATAACTTTAACTTTAAACATCTAAAAATAATTTCTAACTAATAGTTATATTCAGGAACAGTGTTAAAATAATAGATTCATGCTTTTTTTCTTACAATTATTATAAATAAATATCACCAAAGCAAAAATTGTAATAATATTTAAATGTAAAGTTAGTGAATTTCCTTTTTATGTTTATTACCTATCTTTCTTTGGTAAAAAAATACGTCAATTCAATAATTATAGAAAAACAATAATAATTAACTTCTAACTTCCGTTCTAATAATGCTAGAACTTTTATTTAAATTTGTATAAAAATTTTGTATCCTTGGAAAATGGTGTAGCATTTGTACGATAAGTTTCATTAAAAAGCTGCCTTGTATCATCATAAGATCTTTGATGATCACCCCACCCACGCATCATAAGGAGGGATATACTCTCTCGTCCAGTAAGCCGAACAAAAGCCATTTTATTGTGAGCAATAATAATCTAATAACAAATTTAGATTTCCCAGAAAATACCTGCCATTTGATTGTATTAAGAAACTATAAAGAGGCATAAGATAACGATTTTAAAAAAATTAAGTTGCCGGAACATAATTTCCAAATAACCCAAAAACGGAACAGATTTTATTCTTTTAATATAGTAGAATTTTTCAAAAATAGCAAAACGTGAATATTTTGTGTCCTTTCTTTTGGAATATTATAATAATAATAAAGATTTCACTTCAAAACTAAAAGGTAAATCACTATAACTAGATTAATAATAACTTAATTAACAATAAGATTATCAAAATTAAAGGAGATAAATAATCAATAAACAAATAAAACTTTTGAGTAGAAACTTCAATTACACGATATGAAATCAAAATTTTCAAATATATAAGTACGTACATTAGGTAAAGAGAAAACTTTTTTATTTGCTCTCGAATTTTAACCTTCATTTACCTGTCTTATGAATAAATATTATGCATAAATAATCTCAAATATTGTGTTCAAATAATAACCTTCGAAAACTTACGTGCCCACGCAAGGGTTACAAAAAAAGGATATCGCTCTACAATTTCTAAAACTTTTAATTTGTTGACTTGAAAACTGGCAAAAGTTACCGTAACTGGCTGTATTTTAATAATGTTCTGTTCTTCTTTACGTAATTAATTTATTTCTTTTCCTCATATTCTTCGTTACGTAAACAAAAATCATTAAAAAGGATTAAAATTAATAAAATTAATTAAAAAGAAATTATACAACCAAAAAAAAGTATATAAAATAGAACAAAAAAAAAAAATAAAAGGAGCTAAATATTACTTTATGTCCCACTATAGTTTGGGGTAACGCTGAAGGGGTAATGTAAAATATCAATCATAGAAAATTGTGCAAAAATGTTTTTCTTTTGAAATACCCTAAGAAGTATAAAAGAGATTAGGTTGAAATTTCTGTAATAATTTATTTTTTGTTCAGGACATCTGTGTTGGGGGATCATCTGGACCCCGAGGTTAAATACATATTTGAACGTCAAATTTCTTGCTCTTTTTGCAATATGCGACCCCATGGTAATAAATACATACCAAAACGTGACAGTTCTTCATCTTTTTGATTCTGCAATAAAAATTGTGAATTTCCAGGTAAAAATATAAGTTGACCTTGAGAGGTCACCTGGAACCCGAGTTCAAATACATATCTGAATGTATAATTTTCCGCTCTTTTTGATTCTGAAATAAAAAAATGTGAGTTCCCATTTAAAAGAAGAGAGTTGTCCTTGGAACGACCTTGAAAAATTACATTGGGGTCAAACACAAGGTCACGACCGCATTCCTTGGACAAAACTGAGTAACTGTGTCTGACCTATTTTCTCGGAAAATGCGATCCTGGAAAGTTACTCGGGGGTACGGATACTTTTGTTACACCCTGTATAATAAAATGTACATAAAATATGTTAAATATTGAAAATAGAGCACAAACATTAGTTTTGGAAAATTTTATTACCTGAATATGCTTTCAATTGGATAAACTGCCTATGGAATCTCAATGCGCTTCTTCATACTAGATGAGTTTGTCCAAAAGAAAGCATGGTTTGGATTGTAAATATGAATTTACTTAATTTATGCTGAAAAACATTGAATTTTCTTTAAGGCATAGTAAAATTTAAAATTCACAAATGTCTACAAAAAGAATGAGCTCTGACATAGCATTTATGTTATATTACAAGCGAACACAAAAATAATGGGAATATTACAAGATATAATATATATTTTGGTACACATTTTTTCAGCCCTTTTTAAAAAGAAAATTGATGTTCCGGAGCCCTAAGACTCTCCTACTTGGTATTGTATATTAATGCAGAAACAGTATTTTATCACTATTTTTACAGCCTTAATTGTACATAGCTCCTTTAAGGAGCCTCATTCCATCTTTATCAAGGTATCATTTTGAAGTACATATATTTAACTATCTTTTAGCCTTTTTGGATGAAAGTAACCTTGTCACACAGGCATTATCATAGTTTGGATATTGTATTTCAAACTACGGTGTAACGGGCGCTGGTATAAGGTCCGAATAAACCTACATACAGCGTCGCGAGATTCGAATCTCGCGCGCTTATGCGGATCGTGATCGATAGCGCACCGCGCGGAGCTCGATCAAGATAGACGGAGAAGAAGCAGACCATGATTAGGCAGTA
>JAYJLV010087613.1:0-13490 GCA_036873485.1 Torymus texanus | reverse complement strand
GTGTGTGTGTGTGTGTGTGTGTGTGTGTGTGTGTGTGTGTGTGTGTGTGTGTGTGTGTATATATATATATATGTGTAGATACGGCGCGTGAGCAAGCGCGTTTTTCGCTGAGCGCTTATTTATTCAAATGAGTGGTTGCACGAAATACGCGCATCGAGTGGCTGCTGCTGCTGCTGCTCGCCCTACGCCCCACACCTCTTTTCTCTCAGCGCACTCTATCCGGCCCGGTTAATTACATACATTATCGAGGAATTTGTGGGCAATTATCGTGATTGTCCCTCTCCCCCTACTCGCTCACTCTCTCTCTCTCTCTCTCTCTTTTTCCCTCTCTCTTGCTCCCTTTGGCACATGTACGAACGCGTGCATATACCATGGAAAAGAGTGCGATTTGCGCGTATGTCGCGCGCACTCACGTTGAAAAATGATATTGCCGTCGCGTGACATTGACGGTTTCCCTCGCTATTCCCCTCCCTTCTTTTTTTTGTTTTAATATTGAAAAATGTTAATTGCGCGTCAGTCCGAGTATCATTCTTTTTTTTTTTCGTTAATGCATGCTTTTGAGAATGGAGCTGACGGGATGTCGCGTGACAATGAGTGACGCTACAGCGAAATTTAATGGACACTTTGAAAAATCAAAAAAAGTATTGTCATTAACTAAATTACTCACTTTTTCTGCCATGCGCACAAATTAATAATCAGTCGTAGCAACTGGTCATTACTATAAAGTATAAGACAATGCAGTAATCTTATTATTTATTCTCAAATCAAATTAAAAAATGATTATTTTAATTTTTACATAAATTTGTCTTTTTCATAATAAATTACTTCTCAAAATAATTGTGTTAATGTAATTTATTTTCTTCTACGGTTAGGTCGTTATATTTAAATAGGTAATTTTATTTTTCTAATTAACTGTCGCTCAGTGCTACTCATCAATGAACTCATTTAGAGGATCAAAACTTGCATCGATATATTAAACTTTGATTACGCAATTTCATTGTCCAGTTTCAAAGATGAAAAACAACGTAACATGAAATAATTTTCCCCGTATACACGTATAGATATCGAAATATCATCGGATAATTAGAAATGCGTGCAGATAGCTCATAACATAATAGGATTGGCGTGAATGTTCCATCTATCAAGTCACTTACGAGCCCTTAATTACGAAATGGAAATTAAAATGGAATAAAAGGAAAAGAAGGAAAAAGAGAAAGAGAGAAAACGATCGCATGAGCGCTCGTGCGCACACACACTCAGTCCGTAGATTACCAATTTTCTCTCTTCGATTCGATCTTGAATTATTGCTGATCGATAGAACGCGCATCGATGCTGCGCTGCATCCCAGCTGCTTATTTCTCGATTTTACAGTTAATTTCATCGGAAGGAGGGGACGAACATAAAGGAGAAGAAGTATATATGAGAATAAGACAAAGAAACGTCCCTACACGTAAATACATCAACGAAACGAAGAGCGACAGTTTCTATTGCTTAGAAAAGTTGTGCTTAGATTTTTCCAACGAGTGTAAAATTTCCCTCTTCTCGCATTTCCTCGTACACACATATATCTATAAGGGCATGCGTGTGTACTCACGTAGCAATATATATACATATATACGTATAGGGGGCCATTCGATCACACATCGACTACGTCGAAATTGCCGTGGAACGGGATAGCTGTTGGCGCGCGCGACGCTGGCTAAACTTGTTTTTCTGTGCAGTTTAATATCTTGGGCGGATCAAATAAAACGGGCAAACATTCAATCGATTCGCTGAGAACAGGCCCTAGGGGCGCGCTACGGAATTCACCCGTCGCGCAGCTTCTCTCGCTCAAACCCCCTCACCCCCTCGTCCTATTTGCTTCGTTCCTCTATATATCTCTATGCCCTGTCCGCTCGCGCGTGTATATATATATAAATTTTTTTTTTTCACTCATTGCCCGCATCGCCTAACTTTATTGTCGAATCGTCGGAATAAACGTTATAAAATTAATAACACCGCTTCTATCCCTTTCCTGTGAAAGAGAAAATGACTTTCCGGATTTTGATTGAGCTTGGAGCTGTTTTAGATGCCGCTGAAAGATTGTTGATGTTTGATGTGTTTCTGCAAAGCGATTTTTTGTACGTTACGTTTTATATAGTGTTTATTTTTTATTTTTTTTTTAATACGCGATATCAGTTTACGGAAAATTCGTGGTAAAAAGTACTTTGACGGATGTTTAAGCTCTTTTACAGGGCCAATTATATGTATACTTGGTAAATTGTCAAAACATCTCGTTTCAATTTTATCTGTTATTTGTTTTCGGGATCAAAGTTTTTTGTGGCGCGTGTGTTTTTCAGAAACAACATTTTTTTGTGTCTTATATTTCATAATAAATCAATTTACAAGCTCGTTAGTAAGCAGATAAATAGTTTCAAAATATTTCATTTCGAACGGTTTCAAACAAAAAATATTCAATTACTATCATCATTGTGATTTATAAAAATTGCTGTTGCTTACAAGGAAAAGCTCATATTTGCATCTTCTTCTGGTAAGTATAAAAGTTCACGTGAATGAAAAGGCTATTTTCAGAGGGCGGAAAAAAATGATAATGTAGACGTTTATTGCAGAAAGGGTTCAGTCGGGCAAGAGGTGCCTTTTGCGTAATTGGACTGACGCCCCTTTCTCCCGTAAACGTCCTTTGAAATAGCTTTGTATTATCACATGAAATGATGTTAAACTCGAGCCATAGAAATACATGTGTTCTCGTCGGAGTGCAAAAGTGAAATGTATTCTGGTCCTCCTTTCCACAATAACCGAGAGACGGCATAAAAAACTTCTCGGCAATGTAGCATTATCATCCTTTCATAATATTTTACATGATTACACGGCAACTTTTGAACATTGTTAAAATACATTCCTCGCTACATGTGCAATCTAAAAAATTTAATGATATTTTATATACCAAGCGCGTTCTATCGTGACTTCGAATAAAGAGCGCTGAAAAAAATTTATCATAATAAAAAATGAGTTTCGGATTATGGTTAAGAACCGTGCTTGTTGAGTATACAAAAAGTCTATCAATTATGTTACTGAAAGTAATTAAAGCTAAGAAAAAAATGTAATAAATTTTAATTTGAACCGATGAATATTTTTTTATGACTTATATTAGTTTCTTCATTTAATGTGCACAGCATAATCCTTACCTGATATAAATGTTCTTAGAAATAACATGTTTACATTCACGAATTTCGCTTGTTCAGCTTTCATTGTTTATTACCATCATTATTTAAAATTCAACAAAAATAACCTTCTACACCATTCTCCAAACACGAAGCCACGCAATAATTAATGCTATCACAGTATATACACAGTATAGTGTATACTTCCTAAATACTTGGAAACGCAGGCGATTTTCACCTTTCCCCTATATGCATACACATCGTTGGGAAAATCAGCGCAGAGGCAAACAGCGACACGCCCAGCAAGCTGCAGTGACGCCAGATTTCCATGCACACCTATTCTCTCTTGCTAACTTGCGCGCGCACTTGCGCACGTCGTGGTCAAGCCATATTGTCTCTCTGTCTCTGGCTCCCGTGCGTTTACTTTAGCGCGGAAGCGAGAAGTCGCGTCTTAAGTGCGGGAGGGAGGCGAAGGTATTGTTGCTCGGTGCTAAGTAACCCAATTACCGGTGGTTGCGGGGACTCGTGGATGAGAGAGAGAGAGAGGGAAACACCACAGCGCGCTGGCGACGATCAGTCAACGAAGGGCTCACTTTGACCGGACGGTGAGAAATATACACACCGGAGACGTTGACACTGAGAGAAGGAACGAGAATGCCAGCGAGGAAAGCAAAGGGTGGTTGCTTCATTAGGATGCCTCGGCAAACCTGTGCGTCTGCGGGCTTTGCTAGACGAGAGAGAGAGAGAGAGAAAGGTGATGAGTGGACGTTGGGATTTATGAATTGTAGAATATATTGTTATACCGCGGTATGAGTTTGTCAAATATTTATAAAAATACAGTGCTTTTTGTCAGCGGTACTAATGAATTTCGTTATAAATCAGTTTTGTTTTAATCGTTAAAAAGCTTTTGTTGGGGGGGGGGTCCAATGATTCGACGAATCATTTGAAAATGAAGCCAACTATCAACGATCTCCATTCAGACATAAATATTGTAGATTGTGCAAAATTTCGAAATTCTATATTACGAAAATCATATTTTCGAATGTAAAGCGAATCTAACTCGTTAGCAACTTTTTCATTCGCTGTAAAATAGTATTTATGACATTCGATACTTTAAACAGTAGATGAATTATAGGTAATATAGAATTTCGAAATTTTGCACAATCTACAGTATTTATGTCTGAATGGAGATCGTTGTTTAAAATTCATGCAATTAAAGCAACTGTTCGTACAGTTGATATAAAACATATATAATTGAACAATTTAAATCAATGAATATAGATAAATGTAAACTATGTTTATACATCTACCAATGCTATTGAAAATATTATTTTACATTGTTTACAGAGATATTTTTATCTGGCAAAAATCGAAAATGTGAAAACGGGGAGTGAAACCTTTTAAAAAGTGTTTTTTACAACGCCTATAAAAAAAAGCTGTTGCCACTTTTTCGAACTCAATTCAGCCCCACTGTTCCAGGGAGACTTACTGATTTTCATCTGGCGTAATATTTTTTTACGTTCGCTGTAAAGAGCTCCCAACGTATATGGGAAAGGAAGGGGGAGAGTCGGCTAATATTGAGCAGCCGTCGATAGCTGTGAAATCACATCGCGCCCCGCCTCTTCTACAATCGAGTGTAAATACCGTGGCAGCTCAATACTACACCGTCTGCAAAATAAAATATTTATTCATTCGTTTAATAAAGAAGCAGAAAATAAATACAAAAACAACCACAATCAACTTCTATAATATTTTATTTGTATAATAAGTTGTAAAAACAAATGCTGGGGGATAGTCCAATAATAGCCGACAGAATAATCCACGAAACAATGCTTTTTCGTAATTCATAATAAGATTTTTTATTATTTAAGTATAATTTTGGTTTTATTGAATTTTAAAAAGCATCCAAAACAGAATTTCGTGCTATTATTCATTTGGCCTGAGTTTTCCATACTAAACCGAATGAAACTGAAAATAAAATCATCTGCTATAAAAATAACAAATTATTTCTATAATAAAACATAAATATTCAGATTCTATAGTATTCTTAATTATTATTTTCAGTTTTCTTCATTTTAGTATTTTGATATATTTTTTATTTTTTTTTCTATATCTTTTTTTTTGTATTTCGATTTTCAGAAGTTTGGTTCTCGATACATTGCAATCTCTGAATTTTGGTTTTATGATTTTTCTTATTTCGTTGTAAAAAATTTTTATTTTTTTTTACTGTTTTGAACTTTGCGCGTTTGAAATAGTGAAGTGAGCTCGATATATATCCTCAGCCCTGTTGAAAGCGAAAATACATTTGCGGGGGTCATTAAACAATTTATGAATTCTTTTTTCACTCCGATGCAAAATAATGAGGATCTTAAATAGGTCAATTAAAATCTCTTGATCCGAGGGTGCGTAAAACCTCGAACGTCGAATAAGATTAAACGTTCCCTCCCTCGTGTAAATTAAATACTTTATCCAATCAGCATATTTCATGAATTATAAACTTTTGTAACTTCTCTCTTTGAATTTCACGCTATCCACGTCATTCGCTTCTGCCCTACGTGAAAATTACAAAAGAAAACATGATATTGCTTCCATTTGGCACGAATGTTCGGGAGTGGCGCGCACAGTGTTATACGCACACACTATCGGCTTAAGAATAACGAGAGTGCTATTAATTTTCCAACGTGCGCACACGAGAGTGAGTGAGAGTGAGAGATAGAGCAGTGGCTCCTAATTACCCATTATTCCGCAGTTCTCGCTAATTACTTTTGTTTTAAACGGACAATCAAAATTGCAAATTAAAGCCGCGTCGAGTGGCAGACGGACGAAATGTTGAGAGGAGACAGGGAGAACGAGAGAAGGGATGAGAGAGAGAGAGAGAGACGAATAGGACGGACTCGCGCGAATTAATGCGCGGCCGAAAGGGAAAAGTTCGCCGAAAAGCAGACGAAGAGGATATAGCGTGGAGCAAGTGCTCCCCTTCACATGCTTCCGGTCTATTAATGGAGAAGTAATGGCGAATCTCTTAGCGGGCGATTCTTTTCGATCGAACGTTTGGTGCGGGGGATGTTGCGGTTAGAGTGGTTGATCGAGAAATAGATGGTGCGGATCTTCAATGATGTGGAAATACCCACGTAGAAGAGGTCATTGACATTCTTTAGAAATCAGATTTAATAGTAGAATATTATTTTACAATTGTACCTAATACAATATTATGTGTAGATAATTTCAAGTGCGTATAATTTTGAATTAGGTGATTAAATTGTTGAGAATATAATTGTATGATACTATCTGTCGTTTTGAATTAAAATTAATAGTGCTTGCATTATAAATTCTATGTTATAAACTAGAGAGATCATTTATTGCAGTAATATCTATATAATATTTGTTGTAGTTTTTTTTTAAATATGCAATATAAATAATTAAATTAAATTTATTCATGAATAATTTAATGTGTTTGTAAAATCAATGCCTTTCTCTTATATTAAGGAAAAATTACGGTACTATAGTAAAGTGAATCGTGCAACATATTATATTATAATAATTTAATTTACTTTATTTGAAATTCATCATAAGCAATATTTATTGAAAAAAATTTGCAATTTTATAGATTATAAAATTAATATATGTTAATATTAATATCATTATATTTTTGCTTCATTATCGATTTGTTAAAAGCTTTGCAGAATAATATAAACCATTGCCACTTGTACAATATTCATTGCTTGCTATTCCTACTAAACAGTACATCCATCAAAAGTCGAAAATATCAATTCTATAATTAGTCTTCCGAGTAAAATAACAATATCGCTGAATTAATAATTTTAATACTTATTTGACATTGATATTAAGTTAGGATTTGTAAGTAGTTTTGTATTTGGGTTATCTGGTGGAACTTGCCTAAATAGCTGATGGATGATTAAATTTCTATTTTCTTCTAAAGAAAAGAATAAGTTTGAACAAAGAATAAATTAAATTATGTTTCGCAAGCCGACGTCGCTTGTGAAAACTTACAATAAGTTTTTTACTCCTCACTTCCCCTTTGGTTTGTTTTTGCCCCCGATGAAACTTTCAAATGAACTTTTCAGGTTTGCTTTAAGATTTTCATCCAATTAATGTAACGGTAGTAAATTGAAATTGCATACCGTCTTGTACCATTTTCAACTTAGCTAAGCATAAATTTATCAAATAAAACAGACAGAAAAGTTCTTTTATTATAGTAATAATTGCATGAACAATTCACGTTCTTTATACACTACAGTATATTCTATCTTTTACTTAACCACTCTCTCCCTTTATCAAATTCAGCGAATTTCCACCAGCATATAAATGTAAAACTACTTACAATTAACTAATACAACATTTTAATTATAAGCTATTATACTATTGGAAAGGCAACGAAACTCTCCATTCAGCTAATGGCTGTCATTAAGTTCCTCTCGAACGCTGGCCAAGATAATTTATCTAAAACGCGCTCGGCTTGCATCCGCTACAAAAACGACTGGGGAAATTCATCCGGACCACTCGGCCGGCACCGCATTAACTCAGTAGTGTGCCTCACCTCGCCACCCCGCAACTGAGCTACTTTCCGAAACGTATACGCGCCAGCAAAGGGTCCGGAAGAGGAAAGAAAGGCAGCAGCGGATCTCTGCACTTGGAAACGCGGGTCTGGATAAAGAGAAAACGAGAAAGGAACCTTGGTAAAAGATATAAAGAAACGCCCGCGCGTGGGCACACTAGCCGCGTATATATGTGTGTGTGTGTGTGTGTGTGGGTGTGTGGCTGCAGCGGGAATATGGCTGAGCGCACGCGGTGCTTGATCTCTCGGAAAAATGTCGGGGGCATACAATTGGTCCAGTCGGCTTCTTCTTTCCCCTCTCCATTTGATGACTCTCTTTCACTGCTACGGCATTCGATGTACACTCTATATATAGCTATATGTACACAGCGAGAGAGTAAAAGAGAGAGGGAACGAACGAACTGTTCGAGCAATGCGCGGGCGCGTTTCCGTTGACCCGATCGCAAAATGATCTCTCCACACATCGAACACACGGACATACGTATACGCGTACACACATACATACTTTGCAGGTATGTATAGACACGTACGTATACGTACATGTATATATACGGGACTCTGAACTGGCGGCGGTATAGCTACCGCTGGAAACTGAAAAACGAGAAGGAGAGAAAGAGAGAGAGAGAGAGAGAGAGAGAGAGAGAGAGAGAGAGGGAGAAACAACTAAAAGGAATCGACTACCACTCTATTGAATGGGCAAGCGGGCGCATTGTTACTCGCCGACACTGGCTCCTGCACACGGGGGTGGAGAGCCAAGCGAGTGAGCGAGCGAGCGAGAGAGGGACAGAGAGAGAGAGAGGGAATGAATCTGTAGACGCAATATTTATGAGCGCTTTATGTGTGCCACCGCGAGAGCGAAAAACATCTTAGGGAGGGGGACTACCGCCATTCTTTATCATTCTACAGAAAAAACGCGCCGGCGACGATTCGTTCGCGCCTGCCCGCGCGTGCTCTGCATTTGTGAATAGAAGAGACCGAGGCCAAAAGAGTGCTGATCGTCGTCCGCTGTTTTGTGAGAGCGAACCTCGGTTGCGTTCAGAGGACAGATAGTCATCTCTCGGCCGCTGCTGCCGCGTGAATGTATAGCGCGTAATGAAGCATTGCTTTTTCGGCCTTCTACTGCCCAGTCCTGTGAGCGTCCGTGGGTGTACTGAATGCCATTGTATAGGCATCGGTGTATTACATCCCGCGTATATAACGCAAAATAGGCGGTTTTTTTTTCTTTCCAAAGTGGTTATTTTCGAAGAAGCCGAGCACAGGCGGCTTTGTCACATACGCCGTGTGTTTCGCTGAATGAAAAGTATAATCAGGAATCTGAGGATGGAAGCTTTTTAACATGGGAGAATCGTAAATTAAGTTAACATTATATAATGCGCGCGATCGCTCGTGGAACGTATAGTGGCGGTACAGGCTCACGATAATTTAAGCGGCTGAGAGCGCTTTTTGCCTTGAATACAGTAAATTGATAATTATCTACCTCGCGAAATGTTTGAAAAATATATATATATATTTTGCTTGGGAAACGAAGCGCGCACGCGCGGTTTAATTTAGCGTTTTAAAACTTGCGCTCCATGCGCGCTCCACACACGCGCGCGCGCACGCTTTAACTGCCGTGATAAATTATTTGCGTAAACGAATTAATTAACGGGGATGGCATTTTTCGCTGTTCGACGAAATTTTCGAGCGTAATGGAGCTTTCGTAATCCATAGCCCGCAGTGTAAATGAGTTTGGGTTTTTCGCGATCCTCGTCGACTGTTATATGCTAAAGGGTGAGGATAGATAATTTACATTTATGTATATGGGTGCCGAAAAAATATTTGCTTCCAACAAAAATAAAGTATATAAGAATCACTTGAAACATTGTTAATCCGACATAGCGTTGTTTACTCGCTAAGATATATTTTTAAATTATTTAATTTATGTAACAATAAAAGTGTATAAAATATTTTTATAAGCTTCTGGGTATATATTTAATGTTTTATGATATGCAACGTGTACTTTTAAAGAATAATTTAAAAGGGTAAATATAAGATAACAAATATAGCCAACTATTTTCGTTGGTAAAGTTCATTTTCAGTAGATTTTGTCAATTAGTACGTCCTAAGAGATAATGTTAGTTGTGAAATAAACTTTATTCAATTAATCAACGCCTATAGTCACTGTACTATTCGCGTCTAAAACTAATTGAAATCATTAATGTAAACTATGGTTCATTAAGATACGATCAACATTAATCAGTATAACTATAAATAAATATTAAAAAAGACTGCGCACAACAACGTTGTACCCCACAATTTGTTCAATCTATTACTCCCGACAACAAAAACTTCCTCTCCCTCTCTATCCTCGAAAGACCCGGACAGCCAAGCCTTGAACTCCTCGAGGCGTACTCGAAGGTGCAACTACACCGAGAGCGGAGAACGACGACGACGACGACGACGAGCTTTTCAATTACACGCTGAACTGTGAATCGTATGATAACGAAAGCGAGAGCCGTCGTTGTCGCGAGTTTTAATGGCTGTGCGGGCGGGCGGACGAACGTTCAGTGTACAGGCGAGACGGTCGCCTTGTCGCCGCGCGCGCGCTCGACTCGAGCTGTTTATTCGGCTAGTAGGTAGTTATACCACTAGAGCCCTGCACCACTCGAGAGTACTGTCACTATATATATATTTATATACGAATAGCCCTTCTCGAGTGGGCCCGCTATCATCTTCATTTTCATTCTCGCCCGTCGTGCGGGCGGTCGAAACTTTTCTTGTTTTACGAGCAGCCGAGCGCCGCGGGTAGATGAATGGAGGGGGGGAGGCTTTTGTCCTCGTCGACCGATTACGCCACTGTTAAGAATACATAAATAGAAAGTAGTATAGCTCATCGTGTCAGACGTCGCGTCGTCTACAGTCGAAAGAACGATAAGCAATTACGGTGAAAGGGGCAAAAGGGGGGTGGAGGGTGGCGATTTATTGCAACGAAACTACTTTCGTGTCTCGCGCGCGTCCGTGAAGTGCTCAACAGGTGATGTACTTTAAGTTGCCGGGCGCTTGATTTGTGCGACGTATAACAAAGGGACCCAATGGTGGGATGGTGTTAGTGTATATATAACTATATCTATATATATTGATGTATGGTGGAAAAAAAGTTTTGTATATAAACGATCTTTAGATCTGAAGCTCGAGCGCGTATAGGACGCTTGGAAATGTCGATAACGAGGCACGAGAGGGCAAAGGATCACTGATAGATTTGAGAACGGCTTGAGAAGTATTAGGATATTAGTTATTAACTGTCTTAATTTGAATTTTAAAACCCTTCAGACTGACATCTAATGGAAAACTCTTTAGTGAAGAAGGGGGTAAACATTTACCGAGTGAGTGAGTGCACGAAACAAGCTCTTAGTTATATTTTATTGCTAAAATAAATTAGTAGATAAATAACGAAGGGACTCTCTCTCTCTTTCTCTCTCTGAAATTCTATTATAATGCAGGATGTACAAGCAAGTGAATATATAACGTTCAAATTCATTTCACTGTATCTAATTATACAACTGAATTAGTTGGTAAATGACAAGAGTAATTTAATTATTAAAATGGCTTTCCGTGTTCCCTCATTGCCGGAATGCAGTTAGATTTTATGTCGGGAGAGGTAGAGCGAGCGAGCGGCGGGCTTTCCCAATGCCCGTGTAATCATTTCAGACAAGCCATTCTGCATCGATCGGATTAAATGGTAGTCCGTAGAGTCAATAGCTCGGGGAATACGTTAGGCGTGGTAAGAACATGTCGGCCAAGCACTAAAGGCGGGCTCTTTTACCTTCGTCACTTTTCTTTTTATCCATTTGCTCACTCGTATAATATTGCACTTTCAGATATATGTGTATAGTGAATGACGCAGCGCACTGCTTGATTTACAGCGTTCGCGTATATATAGATTATAAACGCATACACATGAAATTTTTCCATTTCCGTGTGAATGTCAAATGATCGGATGCGATCTTTCGTGAACTTCTTTGCATGGCCAAACTGCGAATTTCCTTTGGCCTCTCGCCTCTCACACTCTCGATCATTAGCTCAATCGTAAACCTTCCCGGGAAATATAGCATAAAACCCAGAACCGAAAGGTCGGAAGCAGCAGCTTGCTTTACGAGCGCACACGGAAGGATTGCCGGGCCTGGCTCCTCCCTCGTGAAAAGGATATATGTATATAGATATATATACATATGAAAGGACGCGCGCGCGTACTTGATTTACTATGCAATCGCAACTAATCACGATCGTACGTATACGCTTGTGCGCAAGCGCAACGGCGGTGCTGAGAGTGTGCGCGTACGAGTAGAAGGAAAAGGAGAAGGAGAGAGAGGATGGCAATGCTGCACCGGCCGCTCCATGAGTCCGTGCCAGATGTCGCCTGAAAAACGACGTTAACTTTTACAACAGGTGTACGACACGGCTCTATCCGCTCGACTCCCTCTTTCTCTTTTGCGCATGTTCGCTCATTCCATCCTGAAAATTCGGGGAAGGAAAACTCTTCTTTTAAATCAAAACGCGTGCGAATGCCTAGCTCGACTTTCTCTCCCTCTCTTCTTCGCACATGCCCGTTTTTCCTGCCACTGTCGCCTGTAATATTCAGAGTCCGAAGAGGAGAAGGGAAAAAGAGAGGGACGGGGAAGGGAGATATGACTGCATAGCGAACGTCGCGTTGTTTTGCGTTTCGCGAGCACGCGCGCGTGTGCGCGTCCTTGCTGCTTAGTTTTTCGCGAAATAATGTGGAATAGCGCGCTGAAAAATGTCGCGATATTTGCATGGCTCACGTGGCTGGATTCAACGGTTTCAGGTGGATTTTTTTTTGTTTGCGCTCAACTGATATCCTCCCAAGAATTACATTCTGTGAATTATTTTTAATAAACGTGTGTATGTGTATATAGATATATGCGAGAATGTTTTGCAAGAATTCGGTGAGCAAATTATGAGATAAGTATATATACTTTCATGAATTAATAGTTCGAGATGCTAACGGATAGTATATGTTAGAACAATAAACATATAGGTTTTTATGGGGGAAATGCCCTTTCCACAGTTGTTACTCAGGAACGCAGTTTGCGGTAAAGCGCTTTAATTAACGTGTGATTATTTTGATTCTTGAGTGCATTGCTCACGTTCATATTACAATTACTATTTAATTATTATTTTGCCTGAATGGAATGCTTTGACATTATTTTTCAATTAATAAAGGGGCCCTGATTAATGCTGGAAATAGTCTGCTGAATATTTGAAAATGCGACGGTAATTGTTGTTCAGTATAAAATAATAACCAGTCAAAGTGCATACAGGATATAGTTGTAGTTTTTAATGTACTATATTTAGTAACAAGTAATTTTCATTTAATCTGCTTATTATAACATAACTTTGTTGACAATAGATTACATTACATCGAAATACAAAAAATAAAAACGCAGAAAAAATAAGTATCCGCTATATGTTGACATGTTAATTAACCTATATATTCATTTATTATAATTACATAAAAATCCTCTTTAAATGATTTATTTTTAGAAATTTTTTTTAATGTAACGTGTTTTTAAGGATTGTTAAGTGTTTGAACCTCGACATTGGTATTTGCAATTTGGAATGCAACTTTATGAGTATCAATAAACTTTTAATTGTCAAAGGCGGCTGAACTTTAGCAGTCCCGCGTAAAAAAAATTAAGCTAATAAAAAGATCGCAATAACATAAGTCTCAAAAATGGCACTATTTAATACTTTTT
>JAYJLV010087602.1:0-13490 GCA_036873485.1 Torymus texanus | reverse complement strand
TACACTCAATAAAATGCTGACATACCTGGGCTTACTCAGTGCACTGTATTTTCTACAAAAATAAAAACCAAAGATTCACTTAAGTGTAAGAAGGGCCCTCGTCTTCCATGTAAAAGTTAGGGCAAGCAAAAATTCAATAGGATTATTTCGAAAGTTTGGAACTACGAAAGAAAAGAATAAATTTCTATAAAATTGTATCATAAATCAAGTAACTAATAAGTTGTTTTAATGAAATTTAATGTAAGTAATTTTCATTTTTTACTTATTTTACATTCTATTGTTACTATTTAATTATCATTAATAAAACTAAATGTTTTATTCAAATTAAAAGGCTTTCTTTGATTGTACTGTAACATTTATTTATAGAAATTATGTGATATTTCATCGAATAAAATATAAACTAATTTACACACCAATACGTAAGCACGCACACACACCTATATGCACATCAAGCACAATCAAAACTGAGATAATTACAAATAAACAATGCGTTTAGAGATAGTTTACCATTACAAAATAGAACTGATTTAAAGCTATAGCTATAATAGTTAAACAAAGCTGTGAATAAATCAATATAATACAATACTATTGACAGGAAGATAACTTGATATTTGAGAAGTCAATGTTAATGAAATTCTGTTAATTGATTGTTGGTACCTAAATTCAAGCCTGGTGCTCAACACGCGTTTCCAATGTTCTAAAATTCAACTGAAAATGCCCTACTTTTTGGTAAGAAGAAATATTCGTTATTGAAGTAAAGTTAAACAAAAAGTGTACTTGAGAATGCAGCATTATCATGCTTTCCTCGACCTAATTCTAAGTTCAGACTTTTCATTCCCATCAACACTGTTACGGGTGAGCAATCGTAACTTTTAGTAATAAAAAGTGACGAAATCCAGGCTTGAACTAGGTTCACCGACTCGCGAGTCAAACATACTACCAACTAGCCTCGAACGACACTCTTCTTATTCTGCATATTTATACGGATATTCATCCGTAATAATTATCGGTTTTTACAGTCTGAAAAATTAAAAAAACTTGAATGAAAATAGTTTTGAGAAACACTTTGTTATTTATCTGCCATTGCTCGTTAGAAATACATGTACTGAAACGTTCAAATTCATTAAATTGAATTTCTTTACACCATTTTATATAGATCAATTTAATTAAATCTATCGGTAAAGAAGAGATATTACCCTTTATTTTACAATAAAGAAGAGAAAATCTTCTTATAATGAAAATGAGTTAAGAAGAATATAATAGTATCTACTAGAGTAAGTGTTTTGTTAACTAAATTTATAAAAAAATTGCTGATCGTTTTTGAGATATTTAAAAAATCTTATTCATGCGATATTTCAAAGTTGGCATGGTTATAAACCATAATAAATGGAAACGTAATGGTCTATTTAACATATACCAATTTTTGTTTGCAACCTGCAATAATGAAATATACTCACATATCGGGCGTTAATACCTGGTTTGTTCTCAAGCACTTCTCTCATTTATGTCGAATGTTAATTTTACTTTTCTTGTTCTCTTCGTAAGGTATATATTTGTATGTGGCCAACAGCTACTTTATTTTTTCAACGTATTAAAAAACAAAATTCAGTTTTAGAAAAAGGTTACTAAAATGTAATCAATAGGATGTTGTTTCATAAGATTGATTTTAAATATCATAATTAAACATTTATTTAAAGTCGATTCAAATAAAGAAGTATATTTTAAAGTTTTAAAGTAGCATATTATTTCAAGAATTTAAAATGTATTTTTAATAAATCATTCATTTACGTATATGGTGATTAAGTATGTTTTTTTAATACCCAGTAATTAATGATGTTAAAAAGTTGAATGAATCATGTTCATTGTTTATAAAACTATTGCAAGAAATAAAAGAAACAATTTACTATTTCCAAAAATATATTGAGACTTTATTGTCGTCTTCATTATCTACTGTACATATAATAAGTGTTATCAAGAAGAATCTAGAGCTAGGCGATCTCTTACAGCTAGGAGCATAGACAGGTACCCTCTAGAAGTCTTTATAATCTGAAATTATTATAGATATCATGAAAAACCGCTGGGTTAAATAAACTGCCAATAACTAATCCCAAAATACATGCATACATTTAAGATTAACGACATTTCCTTAATACTATATACTCACACTACAATAGAGCTCCAACGAGAAAACACAAAATTTTCCAGCCGTGATTTCTAGAGGTTTTCGTGCTCGATTCATGAGGAGCAGTAAAAGTTTAGTCTCTTTGGGACGTAAAGTGTATCAGTCACTTCTGTATGCTGCCGTAACGATTTCTGTACTCTAGATAATATTTTATACTGATTAAGTATGGTTATGGTATTGTTTTAGTTACTTTAAATTATCGTCATTATAATGTTTAAATTTGTTTTCGTATAAAAGAACATTTGCTTTTTACAAAAAATGATTAAGACCAACAAGTATCAAAATATTTATTTCTATATAGTTTTTATATTATAAATTTATAAAAAATATTTAAAAATATAATATTTGTTTCCTTTTATTTTCTATTTATATCATCATTTACCTCGAACAGCAGTTGCTCTGCAACGTAGCAATAAACGAACAAACTAAATGAGAAACAACAAGTATAATAAAGCATGTGGATCAATTGAAAGATCGGTAATCCATCTTCAGCGTCATTAAGGATCTATAGAAAGAAGTTGAAAATAAAATATTTATTTATACATGTCAGTAACACAGGTGTAATAAAATGTATATAAACTTTTCAAAAATACCATAACAAGTTGATATCCTTATAGGCACAAAGCAAAAGATGAAACTAACACCTGGGGTAGAAACATTGCGTTGAATGAATCTTCAATGGTGCTTGCAAACCTTACAAAAATTAAAGTTACTTATATTACAGCATCATAGCATTGACGAAAAAAGAGGCTCGAGAAGATCTTTTCCTATAAGAAGCTTTCATAAAAGAATACAGTAAGCCTTAAAGAAATGTTCCAACAAGTATTTCCATAACGTTGGCGAAAAGACTTCTGCCAGGTTTCGGTAAGGTTTATTGAAATCTTTAATGAAAGAGTTCAGTAAAGTTTTGGAGAAACATTATCATATGACTTTCGTAAGGTAACTGAAAAGATCTCAGTAAAGTTTCAGAAATATTAATTGAAATCGTTCGAAAAGCTTTTACAAAAAAGTACAGTTAGTTTAAAGGAACAATAACAACAATACTTTTGTAAGGTAGCTCTAAGGTTCCACGTCACTATTTATAAAGATTAAAGAAACCTTTCAAGAACCTTTTATGAAAGATTCCTGGAATATCGAAATATCTAAGACCAATCATTGGCATGAAGCTTCCAGGAAAGGTTCTAGTAATCTTTCAAAGAACTGCAAAAAGATTACGGGGACCGTTCAATGCAATATTTCATGAATTTTTCATTGGGATACTTGCTATATGGGATAAGCCTGTAGAATGTTAATAATTCCGGATTTTCGCGCGGTTTGGAAATCAGTATAATTTGAGTAAGGTTTATTGATCAGTGTTTATTATTATAGTCAGTAATCTTATTATTTTCGGCGGTAATTTTAAGAATCTTTAAGATTGTTTATAATGCATTTAATTTTTCTGGCTTTTACAATTTTTATTGGGCTTTCTTGACGGTCTTGGTGTGTATTTACTTACAACCTTTTTTCTTTTTGTTAAGTTACGCTTCATTTAGTAACGCTCAGTAATTTGTCTAAATAAACACGCGAACAGTTAACTAGATGTATGTACATTGGACAAAGCTTTTAACGTCATAAGTGTCAAGATTTGTTATAATTGTGCATAATATGGTTATAATGGAGGAAGGTGTCGAGATAGTGCCACATGCACAAAATGTGCTGAATCTCACAAAGCCAGTGAATCGAGTTCTATAGAGAAAGACACATGTGTAATTTTAAGTATAGTTATAGTAAACATAACACAAGCTATGGCATCAACCATGGGTATAGTGGGATGTGTGAAGTCTGCAAAACCAAGATGAAAAATGTAAGATCTAGTATATTGAGAGTTAGAAAGTCATATGATATGTCACATGAGATATCGTATGAGATATCATATGAGATGTCACGTGAGACCTCATACGATTTTTCACAAAGTCACTCAACTTAACATCTGATTTGAGATCTCGTGTTAAAATCTTGTATAAAAGCTCATGTGAAATCTCGTATTAAACTCAAATGAGTACCATTACCTACTGAGTATTTATTATCTACTTGTCTCACCTGTTGAGATGTTCATGCCGTTTTACGATATCTGCGAGTTTCATTTCAAACTTTTCTTTGCCATTTATATCTTCATTTATTAATTCTTCCAGAGCTCGACGCAACACAGACAGTTGACCACAGAGGTGGATTACCAAAACAGCAAAGAAAGAGTCAATTGAGGAAAAAATACTCCCTCCGAAGACATTTGAAAATAACTGTCCAATCCAGGTGATTTCATAGCTCGGGCTGCGTTGCGTATCGTATGGAAAATAAGAGGTCATGTATAGAGCACGATTCAGATGAGGTTGAGATTTTTTGTTAACACCGAAAGCGACGACCATGATGAGCTGAGCCGTTACGGTACCCTCGGCCAAGGATATGCAGATTATGGAGAGTTTGCGGCTGAATTTAGCATTGTACCACATCACTTGACTATCCAATTCAGCGTAGGGCTGATGCCAATCTTCCGTCATCAGGATTACGAGGCCCTTTAAAACTTATATATATTTCTTAATCTATATTCGTACAAGGATAGTGTATCTTTCATAAAAAATCATCGATTGTCAATTATAATAAGAATTCTATAGTATTCTAGCGAATCCATCTCAATAATTTTACAACATCGATAATTGATCAATTTAAAGATATCTAATTGTTCAACCAATTGACCAAAGCTATTTGTTAACTATTAAACTTTCAATGTCGCTAAATATCAAGCTATTCCATCAATGAGTTCCAGCTAAAAAACTACGCAGAATAAACTAGATTGAAGTGCATTATTTTAAATAGAAATAGTGACTGAATTTATATGGAAATTTATTTGTTTATTATTCCAATTAGATATTCCTTTAGATTTCCCAGTTGGACGTCACGTCTGTACATTTTTGATAAGTTCATCATTAGGTATTGAACAAAAAACAGATTTCCATGTGTTGAACTAAATAAAAATGTAGTCTGGTTAAGTTTTAGATCAAGAAAATTATCTAATAAATTTCATCATAAAGATATTATTCAATTTATCCTGCTGTTTGAATATATTATAATATTTCTAAATTCATCACTAAAATTTCGCTCACATAATATTCAAATTGTTGAGTAGGATAAATAAAGGTTCCATTTCAACGATTCGATGAAAAAGGTTCTTATACATAATTTCTCCCTGGATAACTTTAAGTTAGTGAAGCGGTCGAAAAAATAATTTGTATTTTTTTTACTGATTAGTTTGTTGTTGGTAGATATTCCTTTTTTAAGAGGCCACGTATATATGGTCAGATTTCCGTATTCCGACTGAACTTACGTACCTAAAAATATATCCTCTACATTCTTGTTCTGTATATCTTTTCTCTATGAGATTAAAGTGTTGCATTGTTCAGACTTAATATTTTTCCGATGCTGAACATCCCTTCCCAAAAATGTATCCTTTATAGTCTCTTATTCTATAGAGAAGCTATCACAATAAGATGCCCGAGCAAACAACGAATTTTTTCGGAGATTACAATATATGCAGCGTTTTCACACAAATAGCATTGGCAATCGATACATAAAATCACTATTGACTGCGTGGTTCAACCAATCGGGTACCAGTGTAATTGAAGTAAAAATAATAGTTTCTACGTATATAATTTCGTTTATATCTTTTATACATATTTTAGAATGCATGGCATAATACACTGAATTTTTAATCATGAAAACTCTTATTAATTATGGAAATTAGATTTCACATTTCCCCGGAAGATTTTTCGATGAATTCTTTATTTTTATCGACCAGTTAAACGTTTACAAATGTTTTTCATATGGTCAAGGTCTGTAGAGATTTAATTTAGGAATTTAAAAATCAGATGATAGATAACTCAATAAATTGAATTTGATGTTACTTTATTTTACCAATGTTTCTGGAGTATAAATGTTAGCCCCCCCCCCTCCTCCCTTCTACGCATTTTATTCTATAAATCATCATATGGCTCGTCCAATATTAAGAAAATTAAAAAAAAAATAAGTTTGTACCGTAAAATTTTGCAACAGTTAACTTCTTGCCATTTGATAAGCCACCATGAAAATTTTGTTTGACCAATTTGTTATAATTTGCTATTTTTGTTGCTTATCTTTGCTGTTGTTATGCATCCTATCCTTTTTCTTCGTGTATTCGGTATTTTATTATATCAATTAATAAGAAAATCATTTTTCTTCTATAAATTACGTTAGTAAAGAAAGTAGTCCGAGTAAAAATAAAAAATCTATAAACTTAGACTTTTAAATAATAATTTACTCACAAAAAATCAAATAAAATACAATCAAAAGTCACAAATTAAAATGTTTCTACAATTTCCAGTACAAATTGGTCACCATTTTTATGCTTGTAACTCAACATTTTTATACTTTTCATTATCTATGAAACATCGACAAGCGCCCCGTTTACGAAAGTTACTTTAAAAATATACATTTCCTTGTATGGGAATTTCAAATTTAAAAACTTAATTAAAATTTTAGTATTTTTATAACACATATTCTAGCAAGTAAGTTTTTAAAATTTGATTTTTTCTAATTGATAAATTCACTTTTTAAGAAGCACAATTAATATCATTAAAATATCAAAACTATCAAATAAAAATTTATAAAACTTACAGCATAAGTATATAATTATTTTCACGTTTTTATTTTCTACAGATTCTCTAACTTTAATTTAGATAAAAATGTTGCACGTGAGATAGAACCTTTTTCAGCACATCGCTGAAATAAACCCATATTCTGTTTACCAGATGAAGTAATATATCTATTATCGGATGTCAACAAATACAAATAATTAGATGAAACTTCAGTAATGACAGTAAAAATTAGAATTTTTATTTTTGGAATTTTACAACACTGTATGAGAATCAATTGTAAAAAATCAATGTAATAAACTTACGTTTTCTATAGTACCAAGCAGCTAAGTATTTTATTAACGAGCAAAATATTGGTATATTAGCTGTAGTTAAAATCTCAATAACAGCATTCAAATCGCCCCAAACTATCATTACCATAGTCGTTTGTGCGACGTTTCCAAATAAGAACATCGTTAATATAACCACAACAAATTGAATCATGTTGAAAAAATTTTCTGGGATGACTGGATCAGGCCATATACCTAGGAAGCGCAGAATAGCCCTACAAGGACCAACTGCTACGTCGAAACCTAGAATTTCAATTTCAAAAAATCACATAGAAAAATATAATTTGTTTCTAATATGTAAAAAATATTCCTATAGGTAATAGATGTTAATTAATTAATTAATTAAAATGGACAATATGATTTTACTTATAAGGATCCGTAACTTTATATTATTGTAGTAAGAGATTAAACTATTTTGAAATATTACTTTAGTTTATTTTATTCTACACAAAAGTTCTTGTTGGAAATAATTATTTAATTTAATTATTGTATTAGATCATCCAAATATTTATGTACCTTGTTTACTACCCATTAGCAATATCTTCGGTGCACGTTCGTGATGGATTGCCTATCTTCAAGCCTGGAATCCTCCACATTAGACATGCGTAAGCTCGCATGAATAAAACGCGCATTTACTGTACTTAGTTCTCGGATATTCTCGACATATCTCATTACGAGCTTTTTAATTTATGCTCGAATTCATGCACGATTGCAGAGCATGGAATAATGCATTGGGCAAGCGTATAGAAGAGAGGAGACCTCTTTACGAGCTGTGCTTTAAAATGCAACAGATAAAGTACCTAAGTAGGTAGTTTCGATATTTAAATGTAATGATACATTTTTGTTGAGTATATGCGAAAGATATTTTTGTTGCTGCGTAGTAGCCTATTATGAAATATAATATCTTATAATAGTGTCTATTTTTATGAAGACCATTTAAAATATTATTTCAAATTCACTGTTTCTACTCTTTTATTTTAGTTGGGATGTGGAATTGTTATCAGATATATTATCTTATATCTTACAATGTCTCGTTATAATTGTTCTTTGTAATACGCGTTTATTTCAAGATCTGTTATAAAATGTATTTTCCTTTGATCGCTTTTATTTTTGTTCAGTTCATTCACCGTGGTATTTTAAATTCCTTAGTTACACTCACTATAACTACGATAAGTGTAGACATGATATTATTTCTTGTATTCTTACTATTTTAGTCGTTGGTCCAAGGAACATTCACATTCAATAATACATAAATTAAAATTTATATTTAAAATTGTATGTGAACGTCAAACATGAATCTACGATTATTTCGATATAAATGTATATGCTAAATAAAAAACAAGTGTCATAAAACGTAAAAAAGTGAAAACAAAAATATTATAAAGAAATTTATTTGACAAATTTAGAAACAAAAGTAAGAAACAAATTCTTTTTTCTAAATAAACCATCGAATAAGGTATGTGCGAGATTTTAACGATTTCACAAAATAATTCATGCAAGAAAACTTTTTGCATGTAATAAAGTAAATTTAAATAAATTTAAACACACTGATAAACATTTTAAAATACTGTTGAGGCAATATTAACATTAAAAATGGTTAAAAATCTATTTTTTGCTATTTGATTTTCCAATTTGATGTTATTCCGAACCGTAAAAAATAGTTTATTTACAGCTTACTAATTGATTTAATTGAAAAAATGGATTTACTTTATTATGGTAAGAAGGCTTGACTCGGTTTCGCACGTTTGAGTTGAGAATCGTTATAGAAATATTAAAAACTGTCTCTTACGGTGTTTGTAAACAAAAATTCGAATAACTATTCTTTAGGCATCACCGCTACTTAAGAGACCCTCACATTTTCATTAGAAAAAAAGTTGTAACACCTTCAACACTAAGAATCTAACGTTTATTAAAAGACCTTTAAAACGATCGTCTTGTTATTACTGGATAGTAATACTCGATTTAGAGCAATGAAACGTGCAGTGATGAATCATCTCTTGACTGACGGTATATGTTAGTGAACTCAAGGTGGTCGACGTCGGGATATATGCATTGGGAAGAATAAGTAAACTCTGCTAGACTGCACCAAAGCAACTCAGATATATCTAAAGGCTTAAGTCAACTCCTCAACGAAAAGAGTAACAAAACTAGCAAACCTCAACCTTTTCAATCTCGAAAAACGGGAAACCGAAAAGGAAAGTTGAACAGCGGTAGCTTCGTAGAAGAAAAAACGAAAGATACCGACTGAACAACTGGGCGACACGAATGCAGACAAATCCTAGCAACACTAAAGACGATAGATAGTCTAATATTCTAAAGCTCAGACTCAGAAAAGGTATGGTCATGATCTAGCAGGTTGAGAGGCAGACGGGAAAGAACGTCATAAGGACTTCGAAAGAAAAAAATAGACTTCATAGTTCACATAGAGCATCAGTGTGGAAATAAGGACAATCCGTACAACCAAAGACGGTGCGGTACTGACAAGCTGGAACAAGAGGAAGACCAAATGAACTTTCAGACAACTACGCGGAGCACTTGGTCAAACGGAATAGGTAAGAGACATGACCTCCATGATGAGGCTGGAATTCCTCGGTTTAGACTGCGTCATAACAGTATAAGACGTTGTGATCGAGATTAACCGCGAAACAAACGCGTCGACGGACAGGAAAGTGCATATTTTCAGCCCGGAGAGCTGAAGCCAATGCTCATAGAAGTAAGGGGTGTACAAATACCTCAGCTTTGTAAAACAACGCTGATGCACTGAAAAACAAAATAATGACGGCGGTCCTCAAAGCAACATCACGAGAGAGTAGCAGTACAAAGACTTGACCCAGCTAACCTGACTCACTAGCAACTTGAGCAAGGCGGCGATATGGATTCGTGGGAGAAATGCAACAAATATTATGCAACGCAGATCTGTAGGGTGAGGTCGTTTCGTCGACGTCACCTATGTCTGCGTCTATTTGTCCCCAAATTGTACAAGCACAGGCTGACAACAGAGATAGCATAGAGACGAGATGAGGTAACCATTCGTACTCGACACAAACAAACCAGAAAGTGACTAAGGTTTGCAATAATCGACGTTGCGAGCGACGTTGTTAGAAGCGGCTAACGAACGAAGCCAACTCGAACTTCTGAGATGAGAGTTACAAAATTGATTAATTTTCAAGCTCTTTTACTTCATTGTGTCATCTATTGTTAGCTTCATTTAATTGTTTACCATGATAACAATTTTTCTATTATGTTATAAATTTACGTTTACAAATAATGTCTTCATACCTAAAGATACTTCAATATGGAATAAACTCCAATACGAGATAAATTCTATTAAAAAAATCAGTTTAAGAATCTTGTTTTAATTCATATATATATATATATAATATTATAAAATTATACTTTTTCGTGATATTTCCAAACTTTCATGTTATATTATTAACCATAATGAGCCTTAGACCATAAGGCCTGTTATTATATTAAATAAATATCAATACAAATGACATTTAGAAGACGGATTTAGAAAAAACCGAAGCACAAAGGATGCGCTAAGACAAGTATCAAATGTGATATACAATAAACTCGATAGGAGCGAACCAGTTGTAATTACATTCCTGGACCTCGCAAAAGCATTTGATACAGTGGATCATAAAATTCTACTAGCTAAGATATATAATTATGGTATAAGAGGTAAAGCTTACAATCTGATTAAAAACTATCTAAGTAACAGGAAACAAAGAGTAAAGATAAGCAACAGAGCTAGTCGACCTGAAACAGTAAATACAGGTGTGCCACAAGGTACCATACTTGGCCCATTATTTTTAATAATTTACATTAATGATACGTTAACATCAATACCAGAAGATGCAATCTTATCATACGCGGATGATACTGCACTAATCACATCAGGCTTAAACTGGCAAGAAATTAACAGCAATATGAAATGGGAAATGCCTACAAGCAATATTTATAACAAGAAAAAATACCTAATTTTTGTCTTTTATAAACTATCCAGGATTATGTCACCCCAAATTCTACTTATGGTATATCATGCGCTCTTCCATAGTGTTGTCTCCTATGGAATCATAGCCTGGGGAGGAGCCTACAAGGGGAGAATCAGAAGTCTGCAGAGTCTACAAACTAGATTACTTAAGATAATCAGCAAAAATAAATTTATAATAGATAAGTATGCACTGAACATTGAACAAAAATTTGCATATGAAGCCTTACTATATCACTACCACGAATTACAGGAACAATACAATATAGCAGAGAATCCTACAAGACGCAAAAGCATCCAGAGTTCTAGACGATACAAAAAAATAAGTACAAAAAACAGTTTCATCAGGGCTATAATCATTTTCAACAAATTACCTACAGAACTCAAGACACTGTCAACCAAAAGCAGCAAAAAAAATAAAATAAAAAAATGGATTAAGGAAAATTGTTGACGCCTGACAACAATTTTGACATAGTAGCAATAGTTTTTCGTTTTTATAGTATTAGTTTTTTTACTAAGTTAATAGGTTTTAGTTTTAGTTTTTAGTTTTAGTTTAGCTTTAAGTAACCGGATCGGCGTACAGGAGAAATTCTCCTCTGCTGAATATATGTTACCATTGTAAATTACTATGTATATTTTATTACCCTGTAATTTTTATACTTGTACTCTGGTTTTCAATAAATAAATAAATAAATTTATAAGTGGTCGATAGTTACTTTTCTAAACATATTCTAAAAAAATAGACTAAGTTTGAGAAAAGTATCGCTAAACACATTATTTTAGAAGATATATCTTAAATAATATATTTTGACACAGTTTTTTTATCTGAAATAGATTCAAATGAAGAAATTTATTCTCAATTAACTAATGATTTACAAAATTAAAAATTTATTATTATTCATTCATTGTTTCACGTATACAATGATCAAATATATATTTTCAATAAACAGAAATCAATGATGTTAGAAAAATAGACGAAAGAATCCACTATTTCCAAAAATATATTGAGACTTTATTATTGTCTCTATTATTGTGCTGTATAAATATTAATTATTTTTAAGAAACCTCTGGAGCCAGTCGGTCTCTTACAGCTAGAAGCATGGATAAGTATCCTCCAGAAGTCTTCAAAATCTGAAATGATAAAATATTATTTAAAGCGAATAACATTTAATTTTATTCTATACTACATACTTACGCTACAATAAAGCTGCAAAGAGAAGGCACAAAATTTTCCAGCCGTAATTTCTAAAGGTTTTCGCGCTCGATGCATGAGCAGCAGTAAAAGTTTCGTCTCTTTTGGAGGTAAGTTATACCAATCGCTTCTGTATGCTGCAGAGTCAATTTCTGTACTCTACATAATATTGTACATAAATTAAACATGGTTAAGATGTGGTTTTAATTATTTTGATCATCGACATTGTGATTTTTAAATTCATTTTTGTATGAAAGAAAAATAGTACAAAACATGATTCTTGTAGATCATTATAAAAATATTTATTCGCGCATAGTACTGTAGATTAAAAGTGTGACAAATATTTCAGAATATAATTTTTTCTTCTGTTTTTTTTTAAATTTATTGATATAATTTTTTACCTCGTATCGAAGTTCCTCTGCAACGTAGCAATAAACGAACAAACTAAATGAGAAACAGCAAGTAAAATATATCATGTGGATCAATTGAAAGAGCGGTAATCCATTTTCAGCATAACTAAGTATCTATAACAAAAAGTTGTAAATAAAATTTATTTATACATGTCAGTGACACAGGTGAAGTAAAATGTATATAAACTTTTCAAAAATACCATAACAAGTTGATATCCTTGTAGGCACAAAGCAAAAGATGAAACTATCATCTGGGCTAGGAACATTGCGTTGAACGACTCTTCGATGATTCTTGCAAACCTGGAAAAATAGAAAATTATTTACTATTAAAAGATTACCTAAACCAAAACTTTCTTTAAAACTAGAAACGTCCCAAGAAAAAAAAATAGGATTTAATAGAAAAACACAGACAATCACTTAAAGTTTTCATAAATTGTGTTTAAGATTTAAGATTTTTCACGATACTTAAACTTTTTCAAGACATTTTTGCAAAAAACATAAACATTCTCGTGAATAATCGGATGCATAATTTTAGTCCTCATGTGTGATCTCGTGTGAGTTTGCATGTAAGATCTTGAGACTAATTACCGGCGAAATCTCGTATGATATTTAGTAGCATGTTGTTTAGATATTTTCTCTTACTCATTTATTTATTTATTTATTTATTTCATAATTGTACGGGCATAAACCCTTTTACACTTTTATAATATGAGTATGTATAA
>JAYJLV010087591.1:0-13490 GCA_036873485.1 Torymus texanus | reverse complement strand
CGTTAGATATTACTTATGTTAGATATAATAATAGAATGTAATGTATAATATCTAATACTACATTAAATATTATTATTGTACATGTATAAAGATCGTTACTTTGCCGTTGAGGTTATGTTTAAAATAACATGTTTAAAATAACATGTTTATAATAACATGTTTACAACAGCGTATAAAAATAGAGAGAGAAACAATGATAGTTGTATTAAATACAAAGACTGCATCTTTTATGGCAACATAACCAACAATTTTTATTCGTCTTAGGTGTTTTAAATATGTATTTATAAATTTTATGTCATTTGTTTATAATAAATATGGTTATATAACTTTTTTTGTACATGTATTTTCAATGCCTGCCTTTCACCAGCAGCACTCGCTTCGCTCGTGCTGGCGGATGTCGAGGCAAGCATTGAATTACAAAAGAATAAACAAAAAAGAACAATAATTAAACGTTGCCATACATTCGACCACATATAAAGAAAAATATTATACGCTAGATGGGTATAAAGTTCGAAAACCCTGCACTGCGCGACAGATGTCCTTGGTTTCGCCTCGAGCATTGTATCGTGCAGTGCCAGAAATTCGAACTTTCTGCCCTTGTAGCTTAATATACTATTACCCTCTGAGGCTCTTATCGGTGATTACGACGATCGAGACTCTCAAAGGAACATGTGTAACCTCATCCTATCAACCTTATCCTTAACATCAATGAGCTCTTACGCTAAGGACATCGTAAGGCGAAGTAAGGATGTACACTAGAAATGCTACAACAACAAATTATTGAACTTCCTAGGGACCCGACAATTTGGCTGCTAGGAGTTCCTCACATCGAACAAGACACGATGTCACAACTATTTACATACTATTTAATACTATTCGCCTACTAATGCTAAAAGCCTTTACATGAGACTAGTAACATGGTACCTCTACTTTTTTTTAAGGGTTTTCTTATGAAAAGTTCCTTGTAATACACGGCGATGGAAGAAGTACCGATAGAATAAGGCGTTTCAATATTAGTTGAGCAGTTGCTCGACGAAGAGGCCTGACTTCAATAAATTTTCTAAGTAGGTCCTGACGTACTAGCACGACTGATTCATCGACAGACAAAAATAACTTTGAACGACATAATAGCGAGTTATCTTAGGGCCAAAATGTTCTGCATGAGGAGAATTATGACATTCGAATGGCATTCGTTCTCTGTCTGCCTCCGAAACAACTAACTTCCACTTATCCAAGTTTGAGAATTCTCCGCTGAGCACTACTCCTAATTGCCTATCGCTAGCATCCGTCTGCAGGGCGAAAGGAAGACTTAGATCGGATCGCGCCAATGCGGGTGCTGGCATAAGCAGGAGGCGTGACGTATCAAATGCCTTCTGCTTCTCCCTCTCCCAAGTCGAATGAACATTCCTTTTAGACACGATAACCGGACAACTACTCCAAGCACTCTCCGAAGGTTCCATTATTCCGACGACTAATAAGCGATCGAATTTAGTATGAGAAGCTGCTAAGAGTTTCGCTGTGATGTGTTTGCTTTTCTGTTTTATTGGAAAGTGGCCTTGCACATCACTTTTACGCGACGTCATCCGTGCAGATTTGTTATTTCCACGCGACGTTCCGGCAAAGAAGGAATTTTTTCCTCTCAGGTTGCTTTACGAATTTGGTTTGGGGGGGGCGTACTTTATATTCGATTGAATTTTAATGGTTTATAAGTATTCTGTGATTATTTACAATAGATTAAGTGATTTATGCGTAAAAAAGACGTCTTTCGCAAATCGAATTTTTCGTTGTATCGCAATGTTGTAAACTTCAATCCCATCCTTCAAATTTCGTGTGCACCATCATTTATAGTTTAAATTTGGCGTGCCAGTGCCCCCGCGGCGAGAGTGTGCGTGTTCGAAAACGGCTTACTCTCGAAGGCGTAGTTGTGCTCGTCGCGCAGCGAAATTTTAGGGTGAGCTAATAAGCATACCTAACTTGACGCGGTGTGGTAGGATGAGTTGTGTTTGCCAACGAGACTCGGTAGTCGCTTCGTTGCAATACAATTTTTGTAATATTAGTAAGACAAATAATTTTACTTCCATTATACTTAAAACTAAGTGAGATATATGTTAAAAGTTCTACATTGATTTTATCGAATTAGAAGTGAGTTAGAAATTTGTCATAACTTGTATAAATGAAATGGAGTTGTTAAGTGAAATTTATCAATTTTCATACGTTGTAAAATCAAAAGCACTTCCGATATTTTTATAAACATAATTTAAAAAGAAAAGAGAAATTCAATATTAATACAAAAAATCGTTGCCAATACATTGTCACGCAACTTCTTTAAACTAATTTATTATTAAATTTGAATGCCAAAAATTAAATTATAACAACAAATTTTTACTTTTAGATTTTACCAAAAATTTGTAAAAAGTCTTGAATTACAAAAGAAAGGGAATTGAACTTTATTTATACTATAAAATTAAAATTGTTTGATGAATATTTATAAGAAATTAAATAAATATAGTATTTATTAAAATTATCTAATAAAATTATACAATTATTTTATAGTTATTTATTTAATTAATCTTGGGTCAAAACAATCAAAATCTGCCAAGCAATTTTTTTCTCAAAAAAAAAAAAAAAAAATATTTAAAGATAATGTCTTTAAATTTTAACCTAGTATTGTCTTCAATAAGTTTAGTAAATGGTTGGTATTTTGAGTAGATAAATCAAATTTTGTCTGGGTACATAGGTTAAAAGATATTTTTACAAAATTGTTTACCTTTACTAACTGTGATCGTATAAGTTAGAGTCCTCCTTCTCAATACCGCCGTGGTTTTCTCTCTCCAATTACATTGTTGATAATAGGATCGGACAGAGAGGACTACTGCGGTATTGAGAAGAAGGACTGTAAAATTATCAGGCAACGAAATCGATTCAAAGATATCAAACGCTACATATGCGCTAAATTTCAAAACGATTGGTTGATTGTTACATTGTTATCGTGCGACAACCAAACGTGGCGAAACGTTCGTTATTTTAGTCTAGGGGCAAAATGGATTTTTGTTAGACTTGAATGGCCATAAAATCACCAAGGCTATTCCTATGTATTATTTCATTCCGAACACGAATTTCGAGGGTGAAATGTCCAAAAGTGGTCAGGTAATTTGTTATTAACTATTTAATTGTTAATAAGGCCATAAAAAATAACTACTTAAGCTACAAATATCCAACCAAAGTTGAAACGTTTTGAATAGTGTAAGAAGTAATCCGTAATTTGAATTTTTTTTAAATATTAATTTGAATCAAAAATATTGTAAAATTAGTGTAAAAAAAGGCCTATTTTATTCGCATACGCGATATCAACGCCCTAATTAAGTCATAACTTCGGTTTTCTTTCAAGTTTTCAATGCTATATGGTTTTATTTTAATGATGAAGCTTTGTACTACTAGACGGTGTACAATTGATAGTTTTCAAATTGCCAGCAATAATGTACCAAAATATAATTTGCACGAACTGGCTGTGAATTGTCAAAATTTTGTCTTCGAACGCTCTTTCTTATGCTTTGTAACAATAAATAATTTCTGAAAATGTCTGGATTTTACTTTTCACAGATGATATTATTGTACTGAGCCCCTGTATATCTTAATATTTTAGTTTATTTACGATAAATGTAAATTTTTACGTCGCGCAGTAACGCAACAGTAACGGAAGTCTAGTCGCGCACGTAACTTTATCATACGTTTTTTTATCAGCTATCTAGAAATTTTTTAGGATAATTTCCCAAGTAATACTCTGAAAAATAACTGCTAACGATTTTCCAAGAAAATTCGAAAAGATCTTCAGTTTTTAGCTTAAAAAAAGGTTTTAGTTAATTTGTCATATGCATTTAAACGAGATGTATTTGAATAATTCATTTACTAAAATACACCTTTTCTTGACTAAATATCATTAAAGTTTCAGTTAAGTTTTAAATGATGTTTATCGTTTATTACATAGCTGCAAGAAAATATAAATCTTTAACTCAACGCAATTCAAACAAAATATTTATCTCGAATAAGCCAGCTTTTATTTTAAATATTTATTATGATCATGTTATGATTTTCACATTCTTTGAATTATAAAACAGTTGTAAAAATAAATCTAATGATTTAGGAAACTTAACAAGTCGATAGAATTTGATAAATGTACCCGAGAAAGTAGAGTGCCGTGTGTGTGTACATTAGGACGTTGGTAGAATTTTCCAAATTTTCCCGGAAAATCGTTAGCAGTTATTTTCCAGAACATTATCTGGGCAATTACCCTAGGAAATTTCTAGATAGCTGATAAAAATACGTATGAAAAAGTTAAGACCGCGACTAGCGTTCCTGCGCGAAGGGCAAATTAACATTTATTATAAATAGACTGAAATATTATGATTTATAGGGGCTCAGAACAATAATATCATATGTAAAATGTAAAATGCAGACGTTTTCAGAAATTATTTATTGTTTCAAAGTATAAGAAAAAACATTTGTAGACAAAAGCTTGACAATTTACATCCCGTTCATACTCTCTCTCTCTCTCTCCGGGATCGGTGGAGAGGCGCAGCCGTATCGGTGGTTGCCGTTGTCGGGGCGCAGCGTCTCTCGTGGTTGCCCTCGTGGAGGCGCGTGCGGCTTCTTTCTGTCTTTCTCTCTCTCACTCACACTACACGGACTGAGTATACGGCTGCTCCGTCATCTCTCGTTTCGTGGCGCGCCGGCTGAGTCCGCTAGGCGCGCATACTATACTTAGCGCGCGCAATTCGAGGCTAATACCGGGCGTGCGGTCGTCTAATGATGCGCCCATTACATTATTTTGAATTAGCCCAATTATTTTCTTTCGCAAAAGTTTTAACAAGGAATCAATACAATAATTTTGCGAAGCTGCGTGTGAGAATGTACTGGCAATCGTTTTTATTTTGCAGATGCGATCTCTCGTACTTTGAAGTGAATATCTGTTATATGTTATAAATCCTTCTGTAGCGGAGTAAATTTCATAACAATTTTAAAATAAATTGCTTTGTAACGGTGAAAAATTTTCGAAAAAAAAAGGTTTTTTTATTTTTTTATTTTATTTACCAGACAAAATATAATACAAATACAAGTAGTATTGCGCATTGTGTCCTTTACGTTGTTCACTGATAATGAGTGATTCTAGCGGCCTAGAGTTGAGTAAACCTTCTATTTGAGTGAGCAAGGTAGCTGAACCTTCGAACGTGATTGTCCCCAATGGTCTTAAGTGAAATTTTATTAATCTTACTACTGCGCCCCCTTACCTCTCATATGTGGTGCAGCAGGTGGGTTGAATATCCATTGAGTTCCATCCTTTATAAGCGAGTTGAACAAAGTTGAGTTGTTTGAAGCTCCTAATTCCAATCGTGGATATTGAGTGAGATGAAGTGGTTGTGGCTTTTATGTACAGAACTGCGGTCATCGCCTGTTGTGAAGCATCCGACAAGCTGTGAGTTTCCACGACTGAGTTTTCCTGAATTTCGAACCACCTAGGTATAGATGTTGTATTCTGGTATGTGAGATCTTCTGGGATGTGCAGTAATTTCTTCACAATTGAGTGTGGCAGAGGTTCGTCCCAAGAAAGTTTGTGAAGCCACAGTTCTTGCAGGATGATTTTGGAAGTGAATATGACCGGTGCGATGTTTCCAATGGGATCGTAGAGTTGAGATACTTCAGAAAGTATCGTCCGCTTCGTTAGCATCTCCTAAAGGGGCGGCAGATTCATTTCGAAGGTGAATTTGTCCGAATGTGGAAGTCATTTCATTCCAAGTATGTTTGTAGCGCCATTATCTAGAGGTACAGCTTGTTCAGCTGGTGGGTCTTTAAGGAATTACCGTAGAAATTGTGGTGAGATGGAGTTCCACTTGGCTAATGGCACACCGCCCGCCATGCATAGCGAGGTTAGCTGTTTGGCCTTTTGCATGAGTATTTCCTTTGTCGCAGCTCCACCAAAGATGTCATCTACATATCGTCCATAAAGTAGTGAACCCTTAGCCATTGGGTAGTTATCTCCTTCATCTTTCGCCAACTGAAGAAGTGTCCTGATTGCTAAGTATGGAGCTGCTCGGGTTCCATATGTGACAGTTGTCAGATGGAAGTGAGTGAGTCGACACTTGTCATCTAACTACAAAATGCGTTGAAGATTCCAATCCTTTGAGACTTTAGAGCCTGAGTCTATGAAATGTCACCGATGAGTCATACCATGCCAATGCTGTTGTCAATAAAGTTGAGTGAGTAGATGAGTTTGTCAGTTGAGTTTGACCGTGAGAAAAGATGATAGCGCCGATGTCCTATTGTTGAGTAGAGCCGTGTGCAGAGCTGCCTATTGGATTGTCTTGTGAGTCACGCGCTACATGAATCATGGTGTGATGATTCCCATCGCATCTCTTACACCTGTACTGCGATTTACAATTCTTTATAGCATGCTGATCCAGACAGTTGTAACAGAGCGGCTTCTCCATTACAAATTTCCTCCTTTGCTGTTCGTTAAGGCGCCTAAACTCTGAACATGCCACGATGAAGTGTGGCTCTCCACAATAGGTACATGGATACTGAGTAATCCGAGATGAGTGTGTCACGTTTCTTGAGTCTGGCGGCTTAGACTGAGTTGGATCAGGGCTCACTGAACGATACGCCTTTACTGGCTTTGAGTGTATCATGGCTGGTTTCTGAGGAGTTGGTGGTGCATCAGAAGCAATTTCTAGTGCCCTCACCCTGGAGACCAAAAATGCTTCGAACTTCTCGAACGTAGGCAGCTCCTTGGTAGTTACTCGAGAAGATTCCCAGGCTTCTCTCGTTGCTCTATCCAGCAGCTTCGACATCATATATGCCAAGATACAGTCACCTAAATCCTCTCTGGGCACCAACAAATTGAGAGATTTCCGTATCTTGGACATTTCCGAAATTAATGTGTTGAGTGACGCCGGGTTTTTGCTTTGAGCTGCTGTGAGTTCCTTGAGATGATCCAGATGTTCGTTTATCAAGGAGCGTTTGTTCTTGAACCGGTCCACCAGAGTATTCCATGACGGCAAGCGTGATTCACCGCTGAGTGTAAATCCCTCAATCCAAGTAAGAGGCAATCCTTTTAACGAACTTCGTAAGTAATGTAGTTTGGCTACATCAATGAGCCTAGTCCGGTTGAGTATCATACCAGTGAAAATTTTCTTAAAAGCAGGCCACTTTGAGTAGGAACCGTTAAATGTGGGCAATTTAATTTCTGGTAATTCACTGCTTTGAAAGGGTTGTGTTTCACCAATGTTGAGTGATTGAGTTTGGTGCTGAGTATTCCATGACTGTTCCCTTTTGTTGAGTTCGAATAACAGTGAGTGGTACTGTTCGTTGAAAGAAGTGTGGAAGCTGACGCCAAAATATGGGTTGGTGACGAAGGATGCAGGACATGCATCTTCGATAAATGCATGCTCCTTCACGTAGAGTGCATAAGTATTCTCCACTTCCTTCCTCCAAGTCACTAAAATACTCGGATGAGCAGTCTCTGCACTATCACTCACATACTTGGCAATTCCTTCAAGTTTCTGGAGTCTCACATACTGTGAGTTGACCTTGCAGATGAGAGAAGCAGGCACAATTGCTGGGGATTTGGAACGCATCCTCCTGGCTGACCTGTCAATCACCCTTAATCCAGACATTGTGGTAGGCAGAAAGTTCTTTGCATTCCCAGAAATACTGGGGGTTGCCTGCGCTCCAGTTTGAGTTGGTGGTGGCTGTGCCAGCTCGCTGTTGGGTTTGGCATTATGACTTACTGTAAAATGTCCATAATGAGTAACGCATCACTGGCTCTATTACACACCACAGCATGTATGTACAAATTGAAATATGATAGTTTCACAAGTTGAACAATATAATATAGAAGTTTATTTACAATAGTCGCAGAAAGTAATTTATGTCGTATGTTTCAATACTAAAGTTTGTGTGTGTAAGAAATGGCCCATAATGTAGTCCCTTCAAAGGGGAGACTAACCTGTGTAATTAATTGAGTTATGCCAAAGATTAAGTTCTTCAGTATAATGAATCGGTGTAGTAAATGGTAGAATGAATATGAGTTGAGTTCCTTCTCATCGCTGCTGCTGATGGTTGATGTTGCTGCTCATGAGAAAATACATAATTAAATATTATTGATCTAATTATGTTTCTTGTTGAGTTATACAATTAGATGTTACTGGTTTAATTGTGTGCGAGAACGTCCGCCCGTTCCACGTGCAGAGTATCTGTGTATGTTGTATGAAATGAATTTACCTCGTGCACGTGCACTGCAGTACAGCGTTGTTACATCAATGAGAATTCCGTGGAAGCTCATAGTTCCTCAGCTGTTTGTTACCGACAAATCCAGAGGATTACCAATGATGTTCCCTGAGTGATGCCGAGCTTGAGTCAGGATGGTTTTGTTGAATTGTGCCGTAATATTGCTGAGTAGCCAAGAGAATCAAAGTGCGCCTCGTGGTGGTTCAACAGGTAGAGAGCGAGCATGAGAAACGCTTCCTTTTTCTTGAGAGAGATAATCGTCACCGGGGCGTGAGTCAAATCAATTTCTCTCTCATTTACATGAGGGAGAGAGAGAGAGAGAGAGAGAGAGAGAGAGAGAGAGAGAGAGAGAGAGACAAATATATTCATACTACCAAGGTAGTCAGTGTGGCGTCTCATCTATTCCATAGAGACGCCGCGAGGTACTGCCGTGCCGTGGTAGCGTCGTGAGTAAGACCGCGAGAGGCGCGAGCACGCGAGATTTAAATAATTCAATTCCTCAACATGGGGTGACCCTGGTCATGGATAGTTGCCCCATGAGTTGCTGAGCACGTTGAGTCTGATACCTTGCCCAAGTCACACATATTAAAATGAACGACTTGACAGGTGCCCTGCCTCCGATAATCAAAAATTCCTGCCGAGTGTATCAAGAGTGAGTTACGTGCCACTGTGAAGTGTAGATGAGTGAGAATTCCGAATGATCAGTGATGTAAGTTGACTGTTCCGTGGTATTATAGCCGGATGCTGTAGGTGATGATCTAGTTTAGTTTTATAAAGCCGACCTCCTACGCTGATAATTCCTGATGAACCTAGGTATGCAGTCAACCTGTTGAGGACATGATTCTGAGGGACTTAAGATTTCTTCAGCATAATGAATTCTGAGTGGAAGTTAACGCGCTGAAGTTCGTTGATCCAGAAGAGTTTGGCCTTGGTGATTACATCCGTAGTGAGTTTCAATTCAGAGTGAGCGTTGCGTCTTACCTTGAATCGATCACATGCGAGCATTACCCCCCATCCAGTAATTCGAAGTAATTGAGTGAGTGACGAGTAATGATCGATGATGTTCCATAATGTTGTTGAGTATAATGAGGCTGCGTAACTTTAGCCCGTGCTTCTGGAAGGTTGATTTTTTCCATAGAGTTTTCTCGAGTTGGCCAAGCTGACTCATCCTGGCAGAGCCAACTTGGTCCTTGCCACCATAACTTGTGTACTCTGAGCTGCGGTGTGAGTAACCCTCGAGAGGCATAATCCGCCGGATTTTCAGCTCCAGGCACATGTCTCCATTGTGCGTTTGGGATGAGTTCTTGAATCAGTGCAACTCTATTTCTGACAAAATCCTTCCACTTTGAAGGATGTGAGCGAATATAAGTGAGTGCTACCTTTGCATCTGTCCAGAGATGTGTCTGTGAAATTGGAAATCCTGAACTTCGCGAGTAAAACTGCCACTCCCAATTCCAATCGAGGGATTGAAAGTCACTTGAGTTGTGCCACCTTGCTTTTGCAGATGAGAAAAGATATTTTTGAATGAGATGTGAGTGATGTATGTTTGATGTAGAGAACTGCGACCATCGCCTGTTGTGAAGCATCCGAGAAGCTATGAAGTTCCACAACTGATCCCTCCTGGATTCCTAACCACCGTGGTATAGAAATTGTATCCAGTCAAGTGAGATCTTCTCGGATGTGCAACCACTTCTTCACAATTAAGTTTGGCAGTGAGTCGTCCCAAGAAATTTTTGAAGCCAGAGTTCTTGCAAGAGGATTTTTGACGTGATGGTTACCGGTGAGACTATTCCTATGGAATCGTAAAGCTGAGATACTTCAGAAAGTATAATCCTTTTTGTGATCATCTCCTGGTTAGGCGGCAGAATCCTTCTGAAGGTGAGTTTATCCAAGCGTGGGAGCCATTTTAATCCGAGTATGTTTGTAGCGCAATCATCTAGAGGTACAGCTTCTTCAGCTAATGGCTCTGTGGGGAAGTTTTTGAAAAATTCCGACGAGTTTGAGTCCCATGTGGATAATGGAAAACCGACTGCCGTGCATAGCGAGACTAACTGCTTGGCCTTCTGCATGAGAATTTCCTAGGTAGCAGCTGCACCGACGATGTCATCTATATATCTTCCGTAAAGTAGTGAGTCAACTGCCAGTGGATTGTTGTGTCCTTCATCTGTCACCAGCTGAAGGAGTATCTAAATTGCTAATTAGGGAGCTGCTCGTGTTACATAAGTGACAGTTGTCTAATAGAAATGAGTGAGTTGACCCGTTTCATCTACCCACAAAATGCGTTGCAAGTTCCAGTCTTGAAGATGCACATTGATCTGACGATACATTTTCGTAATATCAGTTGAGAAAACCAATGGGTGGATGCGAATCCAGGTGAGAACATCTACAATGTTGGGTGAGAGGTTTAGGTCCAGTATGCATAATGTCGTTGAGTGAGTTTCCATTTGTAGTGAGGGCTGAACCGTTGCATACTGCTCTGAGTTTTGTTTTAAAACTGTCTCCCCTCAATACTTTATGGTGAGGAAGATAATAAGATGGTTTGGCAGATATTTCCTTTTAAGCGATCTGTACCATGTGACCCAGTTTTCAGGATTCTTCCATAAATGCAAAATACCGTTCCTTGTAGATGCTGTTTTGGTTGCATTTTGCGAGTTTTCGTTTGAGACACGCTTGAGCTTTTACAAATGAGTTCCCTAGTACATCAGCTGATTTGGTGAGAGATAACCTTACTTGATATCGTCCATGAGACTCCGTAGTATGAGTTACCGCAAAGTTCTGTTCACACAATGCTTCTTCCTTGTTGGATTTTATTGCAGGAGTTGAACGTAGTTCTTCCTGAATCCAAAAGTGTGTGAGTAATTCTTGTAAGTCTTCAGTGTTGATTGCAAACCTAGTATGATGTACTGTCTTATGTTGATCAGCTGACTGATAGGAACTTATCAGTAGCCATCCGAAAATTGATAGTTGTGCAATTGGTTCAGTCACAGTCCCTTTGATGAGATCTGGCTTGATAATCTGATCACAATAGTCAGCACCGATGAGAAATTCCACTGGTTGAGGTTTCCATAATGTAAGATCTGCCAACTTTAACTTGCTTGTATGGTTCCAAATGAGCTGCTCACATTTCTCTGATGGCAGAGGTGATGACACTTGGCGTATAATGTGAGCAGTGATATTAACCTTCAAATCATTGTGGATGGATCTCAAGTCTATTTGAACTTTACCTAGAGTGCGTGCCTCTAATTCCGTGAATAGGAACAGATGAGTGTTGCCGTTTCAATTTGAGTAAATCCACCGTAGTTTTAGAGATCAATGAAACTTCAGAAACTGAGTCTACGAGTATTCTGAGGTTTTGAGATGTTACCGATGAGTCATACTATGCTAGTTTAGTTGCCAATAAAGTTTAGTAATTAGATGTGTTCATGAGTTGAGCTTGGCCGTGTGATAGGATAATTGCGCCGTTTTCCTAGTGTTGAGTTGAGCCAGTTGCTGGAGAGCCGTGAGCTTTGCCTTCAGGGTCTCGTGGCACATGCATCATGGTGTGATAGTTTCCGTTGCAAGTCTTACACCTATAGAGAGACTTGCAATTTTTGGCAGAGTGCATCCCGAGATAGTTATAATACATCGGCTTCTCCATTACAAACTTCCTTCTCTGCTATTCTGAGAGTCGCTTGAAGCTTGGGCAAGCCACTATGAAGTGCGGCTCTCCGTAATAAGTACAAGGGTGTTGAGATATCCTAGATGAGTGAGTGATCTTGTTTGAGGCTGTCGGTTTTGAGTTGGGCGATCCAGGGGGTGAGCTGTGATGAACTTTGACGGCCTTTGAGATTGGAGATAAAGATGGTTTGTGAGATCCGTCTGGTGCGTCTGCTGCAATCTACAAGGCACGGACTCTAGCGACCAGAAACTTTCAAATTCCTCAAAGGTCGGCCGTTCCGTGATGTTCACTCTCGAAGTCTCTCACACTTCTCGCGTCGGTCTGTACAGCAGCTACGACATCAGATGCGCCAAGATACAATCTTCCAAATATTCCCTTGATACCAACAAGTGAAAAGATTTTCGTGTCTTGGACATTTCCGATACTAGTGTGTTGAGTGATGCCGCGTTCTTCACGTGAGCTGCTGTCAGATCAGCCAAATGATCCAATTGATCATTGAGGAGAGCCCTTTTATTTTCATATCGTCGCTCGAGAGTGTTTCATGCCGGTGTGAGAGATTCATCACAGAGTGTGAAGCTTTCAATGAGTGGGAGTGGTGCGCCTAAGAGTAAACTACGCCAGTAATATAGCTTTGCATAGTCCTTGAGTTCTGCCCAGTTGAGTATTAATCTCATAAAACGTTCCTTGTAGGCTGGCCACTCTGAGTAAGTCCCATTAAAAGTCAGCAGCTTAATCTCTGGCAACTTGCTTATATGAAAATGTTGAGTTTCACCGAAGCTAGGAGCTTGAGTGGGTTGCTGTTCAGAGCGTCATACCAGCTCCAAGGTACTTAGTTGAACAAATATTGAGTGGTACGACTCGTGGATAGAGTTGTGGAATTCTGCATCGAAGTATCCGTTGGTGACAAACGATGACGGACAAGTGTCTTCAATCAGGTGCATGCTCTCTCTCATAAAGAGCATACGTATCCTCAATCCTTCCTCCATGTCACGAGGTTGGTCATTTGAGCAGTACCTTTTTTCTCACTCCCATACTTTGCAATTCTTTCCAGTTTTCGGAGTCCGACGTATTCTCAGTTTACCTTGCAGATCAATGAAACAGGTACACCAACTGGAGACTTCGATCGAGTCTTACTCACAGAGCTGTCAGTGACCATCAGACCAGGTGGTATGGTAGAGCCGAATGGCTTGTTGATGTCAGATCCACTTGGCATAACCTTGAGATGATCGTCGCCCTTCTTTACTACGATGCCCGCGTCGTCAAACATAGATGTATGATCCACCTTGGTGTTCTTGGGCTCCGACATGGTGAGATATTATTGAGATTACCATATATGACTATAAATTTCATTGGCTCTACTACACACCACAGTATGTATATCCGACTCGAAGGACCAAATATTTGAGAATTACATAAATTGTGTGAGGACATTCTGTAGGTATTTAAATAAATTTTGAGTTATATACAAATACAGTTGTAACGTTGTGGTTTGTAAAGCCTTCCAAATATCTCTTGCCTTATATCTCTTAAAGTAGAGATATTCTTTTCCCAA
>JAYJLV010087590.1:0-39881 GCA_036873485.1 Torymus texanus | reverse complement strand
ATTTAAGGACTCGCGCAGTGTTCAATTTAGGTTTAAAAAAAATGTCGCTATAGAATTGAAACAAAATAATCGAATGTTAAACACTTCAATCTTCACGGTCAATATTTCAAAGGAAATTGGTTATCATTGCTCAAGTTTATTCGTTATCCGTAACTATCACTGCTATGATATATGTACACTTCTACTTGCATGTCCAAAAATTTTCCAATTTTCCGGACATAAATTATTCTCTCGTTAGGCTAGGACCTGATCTCAGACTGCCCCATGACTCATACGGCGTTTAGGCGTGATTTTCAGTCTGCCTTAAATTATTTGATTAGAAATTCCAGGCCAGCCGTGAGGCCTATAGGCGCGCGTGATAGCCAAGAGCGTCGAACAACTTAAACTATACGAATACACGTTTGAATACTCAAAATAACGTAATATGTATTCGGAGCTGAATAAATTCAAGCTTTTGGTTATGTACCATTCATTAAAATTTCAACATTTTTTGCGTAATTGTTTATAGTATAAAATGCAATGGCAAATTATAATAGTAACACACGTGAGTTTCATTAATTGATTCACTAAATATATATATATAACTGTATACACATCGAATTTCGTCCATCTAATAAACCGTTAACGTCATTTAAATACCACTCAACAAGATCTCTGACTCACTCACACACACATAGACCTTCCAGCACAATCCATCCTCCGCTCATTAACCCAAATTTCCATATTAACCCTCTCCTTTTTCTCACTTCCCGCTATATATACCCCTATATGATCACGGCGTATCATAAACGACGCCCGTAGCAACACCTTCACGACATTAATCGTTATTTCAACGACTCGATACAAATTACCCTTGCTCCGTGCGCGCTCGTGTGCCTCTGTTAATCAATCTCTCGATTCTCCTCTTCTCTTCCCGCTCGAAATTAAATATCCGAGAGACGCGTGCGCATCGCACGCGCATAATGCGTCACGATTAACATACCAGCGCGCGTGCGAGGTCGTTCTATTCACCCGCGTACGTCGTATATATATAGTGCGGGAGAAGAGAATATATATATACACACACACACACATACACTAGGGAGGAAAGTATTCGCGGCGATTATCGGCTTTTGGGACTGAAATACGAGTAGCGCGAGCCGAAAGAGTTGAGTGTATAGAGGCGCACGCTCGGAGTTAAGGAATCTGCAAGATTCTTGGAAGATTGAGAGAATAGAACGGCGTGGGGAATGCGGTGAAGTGGTCCTCTGGGCTACAGACGGATTTTTTTTTCCTTGGATGGTTATCGATGCGGCCAGTGGTGGGATAAAGATGCCTTTTTTTCGTTGGCATTGTTATGGTTGATTTTTGTTGCTTAATTTTGTATTTTATAGGATTAAACTTGTTGAATAATAATGGACACTGCGATCATTAAACGTTATATAATCTTTAGGTATGAAAAGTTTCTCATGAAGTTAGATAAATTAATATTTGTTTAAATGTTGTTGGTATAAAATTCTTTTTTATAATTTACAAACTAAAATAAAAACTACTAAAACTGCATTGTTATTTAAACTACGATTCATCAATTTACACGAATATTTGATCTAACGAAATTAATTGAAATGAGTAGTTCGACAAAATATCAAGGACGATTTAATACAATAATTTTTTACAAATTCAACTTCATGCTCCATTTTTTTTTTGATCGGTCAAATCAGCTCGTCACTTTTGTTTCATTTTTATCTTCATACTGATAAGATCTAATTTTGTCTGCAAATATTACGTACGAAAAAGACACTTTGTTTAACTCCAAATCAAATTATAATTTAAAACGTTCCAAATTTTCGAAATGCATATTTAAAATATAGCTTCCAGGGGTAATTTAAAATAGAAAACTAGATTTGTTTCTACGAATCTACCGTGCAAATTGCTCGTAGCGTAGATTGAAATCAGTTTAAAATTTTAGCATAGCACTTTTCGTAAAACAGTAGCAATCATATCGTTTAGCATAGAAATCTGAAACTATGTTTTTCTAATGAGAAATATTTAAATATGTTATTTTCAAGTCACGGTTATATACACTGAGAAAAAAGTTTAGTAAAAATTATTAAGTGTTTTTTAAAAATTACCATACTGTCTCATAAAACCACCACAGACTGTGAAAACCAAAAAAATTACTATATTTTACAGTCAATTTTTCCATAATTCTAGTCAAATTTCTTATAAAGTATGGTAATTTTTTTTATTTTTACAGTCTATGGTGGCTTTACGAGACAGTAAAGTAATTTTTAGAAAGCATTTAATAATTTTTACTAAACTTATTTCTCATTGACTTAAAATAAAAAATAATATTTCCAGAGTTTATTGCTAATTTATAGCAACAAAGGTAATATAAAGTGTTATTGCATCATAATTTATATTTATTGTCTGATCGAAATATATTTGGTAAAAACTAGCCCTCTATTGTAAAAATACAATGCCCAATCGCATTAGTCAATCCAGCCTTTAAACTTATAAATCTAGAAATACCACAAACATTACACCTACAATAGCAACCATAGGGTCTCTCCAAATTACCCACACCATCAGCCGCTATAAGAAACAAACGATTCACGCGGCTCTAATCTACGTGCAACCGAATCAATTTCACTCTCATATACTCATCGCCTTATTCACTCACGCACAATACACATATATATATAATACATGTAAAAACAGAGAGAGAAAAATCGCAAGCGTCAAAGTTCCCGGAAAGCTCTTTAATAATCAAGGGGAAAATAGCCGTCATTATGGAACGATGCATAATACGCATCCGACAAGTGCAACAGCAGCAACAACAGCATCTAAGGATCACATATACGAAAGCGGCACCTTTGAGAACTGAGCCTTGGTTTCCCTCCGCGGGGTGCGCCGATCGCTCCGCAGGGGTTTCCCTTTGGCGGGCTCTTTTCTGTCAAAGCTCCCTTTCTCTCTCTCCCTACGAAGGCACGCGGATCGCGAGATATTCTCTTGCGCGTATGTATTATAATATGTGTATTCTTCCGTAATTACACGCGCCCTAAAGTCTGTTTTTTTTTTCAACGCCGCCAAGGTTTGCGCTTTCATATAAACGTGTATATATGAGCATTTTGTTCTCTTTTCGAGTGCGGTTTTGTTTTCTTGGTAAAAGGAGGCACAATGGGTGTTGATGCGCGAGGCTTGGAAGTAGCCGATATGTATGATGTATGTGAAGTGCCAATTTTACGATAATAATGGTGAGAAAATGTGGATTGTGTTTGTAGGAAAGGTGTTGGTTTTCTGCAAGGTGGCGTTAGGGGATTCGAGAGTTAAAGATGTTGGCGTGATTTTTATTGTGAGGAATTTATAAATGATATGGTGTCAATGTTTATATTTTGGATTATTCGTCGTAAAGAATTAAATGGAACAGATGATGTAGGAATAAAAACCCATATATTTAAAAAATTACTCGTGATTACAGGATTGGGATAAAATACATGTTTCCTATAAGTACAACATTTGTCTTTTTGTATTTACTTTTTTCTCCCAAAAGATGTATTAGAAAATGTTGTGTTTTAGATTGAATTTCACATTTTTTTCATCACTTTCAAGCGACCACATGACGCATCTCTCAGACTTCCCATACCGCGTAACAAATTTTTTCCCAATTTCTAATTCAATCAACACATAGTGGCTACCGTAAACTCGCCCGTCGTAAAAAAAAAGCGATGAAAATCCAATAACGCAACCCTTTCCTTCAATTTCAAAGCCCAAACGAAAAAAAAAATATATAACGCACGTTTGAAAATTCCCGATTCACCGAAGGGTCGTGCGCAGCGCTGCACAAAGAGCCCGCGAAACGTCGAGCGAGGAAAATGGTTAATTACCTCAAGGTTCTTTTCTCTCTCTGGAGGCGTAACGCAACGCGACGGCGCCAACGAGGACACTCGAGAAAGAAAAAAAAACGATGGGGTTGGGAGAGCGACGAGACTTCGCAGGTCACTTCCATAAAGATAAAAATCCTGCCGACGGTTTGGGGCCAGAAAAGCGAAAAACGAAGTAGACAAAGGGGATCAAAGGGACGGGGTGACTTTGTTTCTTCTTGATTTTCTCGTGAAAGAAGAACGGTTTTGCGTGTGCGCTGTTGTATAGCGACTTGTGGTTTATTGATCAATTTGTTTGAACATCATCAGTTCTACATTGTTCACCGCGTACACATTGTTAATTTGATGGACGGTAAATACTTAGAAGTTAATTAAACAGTGTCGTAAATTTAATTTACAGATCAGTACACTTAATCCTAATGGACTTCCAACGATATTTAAATCAGAACTTTTTGCTACATGTAACTCAAATTTTTGTTGAATTTCTTTGTGTTATTACGTTACAAATTAAAGAAACTGTTATCTAAGTAACAGAAAGTGACTATACACAGTTTTGAAAATCATCTTATAATGTAAAATATACCACTCTGTACCTCTTTTAGAGACAATGTACAGTATTAAAAAAAAATTAATTAAGCTATAATAGCTTAAAGTTTGTAATAAAATAAATTAAACAAAAGCATTTAACATGCAAAAATGTGATAAAAAGACAAAAAATAAACATGTAGAAAAAGGTAAACAATTACTTTCCTAAAAAGTTCTTTAAATTTTTCACTTATGAATCTTTATATATATCTTATACTTTCAATTTTGATATCTACGACAAATTACTTGCCTTACTTCATTAAATAAGAAATAATTTAATGGAATGTCATTTCTTACATTCTTACATTAGATTGTAGAATATAAATAAATATTAATAAGTATGAATTTACTTGTAATTACTTATAACTGTTTACTCTTTCATCTTTATAATAAAAGATATCTATGATTTTTCTTTAAATCAATATTAATTACGTGAGTAGTCATATTGAAAAACAAAATCCATGAATTGAACAAATCCATGGAACAATCTTTCTTTAAACTGATAGGTGTAAGTTCTTAGACCCCATTGTTTGGGCTGATTATTATAATTATAATTATTACTGTTATAATAGCTATTACTATTATAACTATTATCAGAATCCCTTATGCCATATCGGTTATGTCTGTCTTGCCTGCTATAATAATTATTAGGAGTTCTATCCCATACATTATTGTTGTTTCTATTGTTATGGTATGGATTATTATATCTATCATTATTATAATGCTGATATGGTTGAACTCTGTAATTACGATATGTTCTAGTTTTTTTCCAGAACTTGTACCCATTACTTCCTGATTTATTATTGTTACTATTGTTTATAGGATTTCTCATGTATGATCCAGAGTCATTTTTCTTAGAATGTTTGTTGCTTTTATCATTACTTATAGTGGTACGATCAGCATATGCACTTGATGAGGTATCATTATTTTCTATAAAAAAATTTATCATAATTGTCAGTTTTGTTAAAAATGATTATATCATATTATTAAACAAGATATGTTATTGTTACTTTTATTTTCACTTCTTCCAGTACATGAATTATTGTTAGTAAATGTTGATAGTTTATCATATGTGATATGTTTACGTGTTCCAGAATTAGGCAGTGAAATAGTTTTATTACCAGAAGATGAATTATTTATAGTAACTTTTAGATTACTTTGTCCATTTGCCAGTATATCTATAGATATAGTTAATATAGTTAACATAATACAATCACTATAATTATTATTTATAATTATAATTTATTTTTTATTAAATTGAACTAGATTAAAATTAGACATTCATTAAGTTATGATGTTATAAATAAATAATCCTATAAATGTTATTAAAATTTTTTATGTACACGAGTAATAGATTTATAAATTAAGTACATTCAACCTTGAAATTAGTTTTTTAAATAAATAATTGAAATTGGTTCAATTTATCCAAAATCAAAAATAACTAAAATATCTTTTCTAATTAAAAAAAGGCGTTAATACCTGCGTAAGTTGGCTTTACAGGGAACTCATCAGCGCGAGTCTGCGTAGATTTGTCGATCTTCACCGGCACGCATACTTGGGTCGTGGTCATAGTCTCGGTGACGACAAATCTTTCCTCCTGCAGGATTATGTTCGTGGCATCTGAATAACCACAAAGATCATGAATTTACAATAAAAAAAAGCACTACCAATAATCATTTTTGTACCTTTCTCATCCTCAACGTCGACAACGGATACCTCATCTTCTTCATCTACCTCCTTTTCCTCCTCCTCTTCCTCCTCCTTTACATCCTCGTCCTCGTGTTCGGACAAAAAGATGTCAGACGAATCGTCGCTCATGGTGTCCTAAAAATAGCACATTATCATAAAACCACAAATAGATTTTTAAACTAATAAGAGTCATACCATATTTTCGGGTTTAACTATCATCACAATCCTGACAGAGAAGAAACGAAAATCAAGGCTCGGCTCGTACCCGTCGATGTAAACAAAGCTCCTGCGTCTGACTGTGCGCGAACTCACTGTTACATATACACTACGAAAATTCCACGCGCGCGCGCGAATCAACGTCGCGGTTCGCGACAACCGACAACGCCGGAAGCGCGCGGCAGAACCAATCGCCGGCTGCGTTTCATTCCACTAACTATGGATTCGGTAAGTTTCAAAACTTGGAATGCAAATGGTTGTTTAAAAAGGTTTTGAATGATAATTTGAAAGAAAATATAATTTATTTACTACTAGACAACTTTTTTCTTCAACATTAAAAATGTAAAGCTTCCTTTGTGAGGAAATAATAACTACTCTCGGAATCATAAAAAATAAATTATAACTCTTATAAAAAGGTAATGATAATAATATTGTAATATACTTATAAACATTCTAATTAATTAGAGGATTTTACTTAAAAAAAAAAAAATAATAAACAGTTTTTAATATACAAATATTATTTATTATGATTTTATAAAAAATAATATTATTTTGTTAATACATGATTGATAAATGTAAATAAACATTCTCGACATACAACTAAACTTATAAAAAATGTTTAATAATTTGTGATTTGCAAGTTTAATTTTAGTCACTTTTAAAACAAATATCCCATGAAAAAAAATTATGTTTGTCAGATTAATATAGAAAAAATAATTTTTTTTTAATATTTCAAACCACTATAATAAAATGTTTAATCATATACATATAGAAATAGGTATATGCTTAAAATTCCATATTATTAAGAGAATGCATGAATCTAGTAAAATAATAATAACTTCTAGATAAAATTTCTTTTATCTGTTGCTGTTTCATTTCATGTGCTTTGCGTTCCCAAGTTTTACGAAATCCATATGGTAAATCATACTTGTTATTTATATTATAACGATTATAATTGTCTTTCTTATTATAATATTTTCTTGTTCTATTGGAACCCAAAGAAAAAGGGCTTGACTGAATTTTTCTTTGAGATCTCCAGTTTTTCTTATACATCAAATATCTATCAGTAACAGTACCACGTTCACATGTCTTTACTTTGCTAACAATCATATTATTCTCAGTGTTTGTAGCACAATCTTTTCGAATAGTTAGATTCGTTGAAGTACTGCCAATAGATTTTAACCACTGTACGCCGCTAGCTAAAATCATAAATCAATGCTTTATCCCCTGTTATAAATAATGTAGATATTTCACTTAGGTAAATTAATAGAAAGGGTTACTGTATATATGAAGTAATTGTATTTATTAATTTCTACCTGTCAATGATTTCTGTTCACTTTGTAGTTCTTTGAGATTGCCATCATCTTTCACTGAACATAGCTCAAATTTAGTAACAACTGTGCTACAATTTGAAACTGAAAATTAAAATGTGTTATATAATTATTTTCTTAAACTTTCTTAATTTATTATTGCAATCCGTATTTAATATTACTTGTAAATAAAATAATTTTTCTCAAATCAAAGGAACTACATTCCAAAATAAGATCTAGAAACTTCATCACTAATTTTAAATTTTCACATTTAAAAAATGTTAAAAAACGAATTAATCTCACCATCCTCATCATCGAAGTTTTGTTCACTAGAGCTCGAGCGAAAAACTGACGAATCCTGGCTATTCTCGCTCTAGAAAAGCAAAATTTCAACGTTTTCAAAAGTCCATCAAAACCAATATATAATATATGCATAATGTTTGCTAGTTTCATAAATACTCACGTCTTCCATTTTGTATCGAATGTACGTATATGTTTATATACTTTGGACCTTATCAGTTCCTTTTCGACCGCGTGTTTTATGTCTTTCAGTAAACTAAGTTATATCTATATACAATATACTTATAACTAAAAAGTACTTATAGGAAAATAAATAAGATAATTCCACGCGCAAAGTTCGAGCGCAAGTATGTATAAGTATACGATCTCCGCGCCTTGGGGCGCGGTTGTCGCTTGTTACGCTACTCCCTCCCCTATATTGAGCGAGTACATATACACTAATCTCTACATACACACGCCGGCGCGCAGTCTATATAAACTGCATTGTGTCATTGCCATTGTTTATACTTGGCAAGATGTGAAGCAGCATTTGACAGGGTCACCGGGCAGGTCGCAGTCTATATTGTCAGGGAAAAAGTGAGTAAATATTTGTTTGTGAGGTTTTTCGTATGTACACAATCGGATATGTTGCAAGAGTGAAACTGGTGATATATCACAGTGTGGTTAATATATACGTCAGATATCGGAAAAATTTATTTTATATTTTTTAGTATCCGAGCGTGTCTACCTCAGAATTTTCAATTTTTTTAGTTAATTAAATTACTTCTTCACTGTTACGTCGATACATTTGCGTCTTTGTGGTAAATATATTACGCATTCCAACAGAAATAAGTTCTAAGAATTTCGCTTGTTCGTCGAAAAGAAAAATTCGATTTTATGTATCGTAATAATAGACAGTAATTTAACAAATTCAGAATAAACTAAATTATTTGTATTTCCGATACAAAAGATAAAAGAAAAGCATGATATATCTTTAATTAATAAAGAAACATTCTCACAGAGTGAATTTCATAACAAAAATTTATCGTTTCTCTTTAGTTACTTTTGTTTTTCACCACAATCCACGATTCACAATCGTTCTTATATTATTCGCACCCCGCGTGTGCAGGATGCTGTGTGAACTGCGCACAGACTCTGTGTATATATATATATATATATACCAGCTCCCATCCGTTTTACACTCGATCCCACTTTCCCCGACAAGCTCATTTAGGGTAAGACGACACGGCGAAATAATAATTCGGCGCGTCAGCCGTACGCGTACAATGTCTTCATGCGAATTCGCGGGTATAGTATATACGACGAGAAATGAAAATTGTAAACGCGCGCGTGCGCACGTGTGGTCGGGCGGTGAAGAAGCCACCGGCGAAGTTGGCGCGAGCGCGCAAAACAAGGAGAGAAAGAGAGAAAGAGAGGGAATAGTATATAGCTCTCGTCTCGCAGCGCCGCCTTGTAATAAGATATAATAAGACATTTAACTCCGTTTCTTTCCTCTTTGCCGCGCGCTTGCTTTTGCGCTTCTTCTCGTCTCGCTCGCCGCCGCGCTCTCGTTTCGTTCGCGCGCCCGTTCGTATCTTATAGCTCTGTTGTGTCGTTTGCTTCCGAGACGATCTTTCGCGCAGGTAACGAGTTCAACTACCCGCGATGGTGACTTTTTTTTGGTAATCGCCGTGTCTCTCGGTGATGAGTATTTGAAGTGCGTTCATTGATTTCTTCTTACGACTCAATGGGTTTTTTCATGAACAACGATTCTACAATGACATTTGTGCAATTATTAAAAAGCTAAAAACAGAAAATCGTATATTGATTTACTGATAAAAGTATTGAAAAATTTTAATTTTCTAATTCTGGTTAATTCTTAATTGCAAATTTTACCTCAAGTTTAATTAAAACACCGCATTATTTGACCGCATAAAGTGCCATAACGGATTTTCTCAAATAATAAAAAGCTTTATACGCATTGACGTTGAGACGTAAAAGAATCTGACAAGTGAATGAAACAAACGACTCGATCGTTCAAGAACTTCTCCGGCGACCAATCGCAAGAGTTGATTGAATTGGACTCGCGTCATAAGCTGGTACACAAGAGCTCCGCGCGCGCGCATCAGCGGTAAAACTCAAAGCGTTTTCGTCGCGCGCACTTGAATCGGGTGCAACGTCTATACAGCTGCGAAGTATATAAGAGAAACTGATTGAATGAGTTCCGGGTGATCTTGGAAGTCGTTGAAACAAGAGTGGATATGTCCAACTATTAAGAACAAAAAAATAATTCTTTGACTGTGGCTTTTATGAAAATGCCGCTGATATTTTTCCAATTATATATATATACATATACCCCTGGTTTTTTACAGTTGTGCAAACGTAATTTGAGTGAGTATATTTATTACGGTGTAGGTATATGCTGATTATTGAGAGATGATACAATCTATACTACTTTTAAAATTCATCTTTTTAAAAAGAAAAAAACACATTTGTTCAGTTATAACTGAAAATTTGTATGGCCCATCATCGTGCTGAAAATCACAAACAGCTATAACACCGCGACGAAAGCGTCCGTCAATGCATCTGGAAACGATCCGCGTCCTAGCCTTGTTTGTATCTTGCTCGCGGCGGAGGGTCTCCTAACGAAAAACGCGCCTCTTGATGGTTTTCACGCGCGTGCGCGCGACACTTTGCGCCTCATTCGGAAACGGCTTCCACGTGGGTGTCGAACGGGACTTGAAAGATACCGCCGAAGGCCAGAGAAATTTATCGTTACCTCGCGGTCTCTTGATATCTGATTTTGGAAGGGTGTGCGGCACTTTGGTTCTGTTGGAGCTGAAGATGATTTTCAGGGAAAAAAGGACTTGAAAAGTGTCTTTTATTGCTTCATTCCATTTGTAAATCATGTGGTCGTAAAGATACACGTGCATTTAGGAAATACACCGCGAAATTTATTAGTATACATGTGGGATGTATGAAAAAATGTGATAAGTTAGGCTCGTTTAAGTTTTTTGTACTTTTATGGTTCTTTAAATCAAGTAAAATGATAGGCAAAAATTCTGCAAATAAGCTAAAAATAAAAGTGAGTAGATTGATAATTATTAAAAACTATACCAATACCGTTATTCTTATCATGATTTGTAAATAATTAGGATCATATCTCGCATTAACTTTCGTAGTTATAAGAAAAAATGATGAAAACTATTTTTATTTTATATAATCTATATGATTTTTTTACTTTGAGCCATATAACCGTAAAATATAGAAAAGCAACGGACATTTGTAAATCTTAAACTTACGAATGGCGGTGTTTACCAGAAATATCATAAAGCAAAACACCGACGCCATATAATTTCGCGATCTCTCAATTACGGTTTCGTTCGGGACCACCAAAGCTCGATTAAATTGCGCAACGGCACTTCTAACGAATGACACATCATCGAGTCACGATCGCGTCGTCTGGATCGAATCAAAGGGCAAATCTATCGCACCTGTACGTTTCATGTTTCGAAATTCGATCGGAAGAGACAATCCGTGTCTTTTATAGGAACAATTAGATCGTCTGCTTTCATTCTTACGCGGCTACCTACGATTTTTTATTTTGTCAGGTCTATGATTAAATTTAGTTTTAGCTATATATTTATAAGTTGGAACTCGTGTTATTATTTTATAAAGTATCTGGTACGATTCTTATTATAATTTCCTATTTACCCTTCTTTTTTAAAATAATTTTTTTACGTAGAAGAGTTTTTATTTATAATGTTATTAAATGTTATTTTATGTTAAAATAAAATAATGTAAACATAAAAAACATGATTAAATTATTATTCTTGTTGTTTTTTAATAATATTTTAAGTTTTAGAAAAACAATTGCAGAAAGCTTATGTTATTTCGTCGATCTATCCATCATAGCACTCGTGTACACCACTTACGACGTCATATTTTCTCAACGGCACGTGGCGCCCAGGTACGACCCTCTGGTTTGTGATACTTGAATGGAGAGCCGCAATATTTCACAAGCGGAGACGACTCGGTAATTATATAGGTCGACTGAATCGGAACGGAGTAAATGTTTTTGAAACATGTATGAGCTAACATAATCATACGAGAAGAACTTTGTTATGCGTAATATTGTTGTTCTAATAAATTATGTTTATTTTAATATAGTAACTGATGTGAAAATATTGATCTTCAATAATCTCGAATAACGCAAATATTTGCAGTCGATTGGTTATACTTTACTTATAGAAAATTTACTAGATTTTTAAAAGTTTAAAAATTATTTAATATTTATTTCTCAACTTTTTCGTTAAAGCTACCAGTATTTTTGAAAGATTTTAATTCTTATTAATTAAACCAATAGTTTAAATCAAAATTAAAATTGCGATAAATTTTAGTTGTAAAATTCAAAACTGCATTGAACTACGTTTTAAACATCCGAATTGGTGAAAATCAATCACCAGTACAAATAAAGTTCGCTACTACACGAGCACTCTAGCGATTAATAACTTTCCAACGATTTAAAGATCCGCCGCGTCAATTACACCCGGAATCGCGAGCTCTTACATCGAGATTTCCTCGCATTAAAGACGCATTTCCTCACACCCAGACCGACAAAGCGCAGCTCTCTCACTCTCTTCTTCTCGGTCTCGGTCTCGGTCTCTCTCTCTCTCTCACTCCTTCTCTCTCGCGTGACGCGTCGATTAGGGCCATGATCGTCTATGATACCCGCGTCGCAAAGCTGAACGAGCGAGTCTTTTGGCGTATAATAACGCGATAATTAGGTTCCGCGAAGAGGACGAATAGAGGTGAGGAAGAAAGGGATGTGCGCGGCCACTGTATATAATACGCATAAGTTGACTTCCGAATGGTGGTTGGATGAGCAATTAGTGTAGAGAGAGTTCCGTATGAAATTGCGGTCTTGGGTGATTTTTTTCGTATTTCTTTATTTTTAACATTTCTTTTGATATAGTTTACAAAAATTCGTACATTTATCTTACATATATACACGGAGAAAAATGTTGTAGTAAAAATTGCCATGTCTGATTGTAAGTGTGGGGTATTTCAAGTATGTTCCTCACTTATAATCAGACATAGCAATTTTTACTGCAACATTTTTCTCCGTGTATTATTTAAACTTGAATATAATTATAAAACAATTATTGTATCGAAAAAATGAGAAATAAGTACTTAATTAAAACAAGTTGAATAATTAAATTGTTTCTTCAAAATTTATTAAGAAAAGTAATGGCAGTTAAAATTAAACAATATCAATTTCTCTTCGCACTTGTTACAATTTGCTGTATTAACCCATCATGTCCGACATGGAATACCGCATATGAATATATATATATATATATATAATTTGTGGTGGCAGACTCGCGGCGATTATCTTCGAAGGAGAGGAGTGTGTTATATACGATAGGTAGCTCGTCACTATACGCGCAGCGTCACGGAGACAAAGACAAACAGGGAAATAGAAGCAGAGAGGCTGAGCAGAATGAGAGGATGCGAAAACGAATACGGTGCGCACCGGCTGCATTGACTATATATACTTACGAGCGAACCTTAATGCGGGAGATTTATCACTTTACCGTTACATCCCGCTGCGGAAGAGCATCCGTATACACATGCACAGTACGTAGAGGACGAACAGTCTTTCGGTTTTTGCACGAAGTTTATGTATGTGTTTGTTGGTCGAGAGCTTGTCTTGGGATGTCAAGTGTGTGGTGCAGAATTGCGGATTGAAGATCATAACTAGGAGAGGATGGGTGACGCTGAGGATATATTTAGAGACTTCTGGATGATTGTGAAACTATATCTGAATGCATAATGTACCTGCAGAGGTATTACAGTTGATTATTATTAGAACAATAGTAGTTGAATTGAAAATATTTAGTTTTATTTTGTGAAAATATGTGACAAACAGCCAATAATTTTAAAATTTTATTGATTCGACAGTTTTTTTATTATACTCATTTTTTCAAGTTAAAAACATCGATTTTCATCCGAGTTTTTATTAGTACAGTTTACTCGCCAAATATTTGAATTTTCGAAAAATATAGTACCACCATCTAAGTAGCTCAATCGTAATATATACCTTATAAACGAAAATCTCATCACTTAAAACCCTAAATATTATCTTTTTTTAAAACGGAACATTCGAATCAAGCTCGCATCAAAGAAACTCATTTTTCGAAACACAATTCCTTTTCCAAATTTCACGTACACCCTATAGAGCATCTTTTCTCCATCATCGCCCTCGAATCCCCTTGCACCCCCTATTACGATCGTTTTTACATGTACACACATATGCGCGCCTGCCAGCCGAGATGAAGACATCTCCGACTGCGAAATAAATTACTCAACGCGCAGCCTCACCCCCGCGTCGTCGTAAACTCTACCCGGTTAAAATCATATAATTATTATACCCATATACACACGCGTGGGCCACCCGTCGAGTACCCCGCGACGTCGTTCATTCATAGCTCGGCTTTTCGTTTTTCCGTATAGTAAAGCGAAGGGTTGTGGACGCGCGCGCGGAGGTCTGGAAATAACCTTTGGGGTGGAGAAATTCGATTAAAAGGCAAGGAGAGAAGTTCTCTCGTGGTGGGCATGGAAGAAAATGCGCTTGATTCTTTGTACAATTTATGTATAGAGAAGTATAGGCGTATAGTATGGGTGTATAGTATCTTTTTGTTTGATATATCTTCAAACGTAACAGGTGTTGTGTGATTTTTGAAATTCATATAATTCTTGTGGGTTATTGGTAACAATCACATTATCTTGGTCATTCTATATATATAGTACTACGGTATAACCCAGACTTTATAAAAATATTGTAATCGTTAAAAAAATACAAATGTCAATGGATGAAAAGCAAAAATACATTATAACGACTCTATATTCTTGATTTTGCATTCAGTTCACTAACAGCCATAAATCATCGCCGTTGAGCCGTGCAAGTTAAATGAGTTCACTTTGAATTTAATTACCCGGATCACGCCCTGGGCGTAGCCCTAGCGTTAGACCACCTCGGCTTCGTTCTCCATATACCTCCGTACAGATTATATAGTATAGAGCATCTTTCTCCTCGGCTCCTGTGCACGCAGCGCTATGTGATATATGACTTTCCACCGTGGTTTTCATCAATTTCGACTTCGCGGAGGTTTATTCTTGACGATTTCTTCCCTCTAGACTTGGCAGACAGCTTTCGTCGACGAATATTAGACAGTTAGAGTGCGGTAATGCAGTTAATTTGGTTACGGTGTTGAGTTTGTAATAGTATTCGTAAATAGAACTTATAATATACGTAACAGTATATACATAAGTAAAAGAGAGTTTTGCAGTACAATGTATTGCCGATAGTCAATTTATAGTTATTCAACTTGAAAAGTTATTCAAGATGTTGGTTTTATCGGATCACTATATAGAGATAAATAAGAGTTCACATTTAAGTTTTTCTCAAGTTTATCGCAAATCTGAATTCGCAGTTGCGTGTTATGCTAACGTAAATCAACACGAATTATCGATTAAGAAGTTCTGTGACGAGGAGGTTGAAAATTTAATACCTAAAGATGAGAGTATAAATGTATGCACATTGAATGTATACTATGCTGTATGCTTATATAATACAAATTATTTAATTTTTTCCTAAATATAAAACATTTAAAAAACTCATATTTTTCTATATAAATATCTCCACCCAACTGGATAATGTAGTAAATACGTAATTCTAACGATATCTATATATATTTATTGCGCCCACCAGCAGCACACGTATACCATCCACAAGCATCGAAGTCACTCTCTACGTCTTTCGCGTTCCTTCAGTACGACTTCTGACCTGCGCGTGCACTATATTCTATCCGTATATAATAACGTCGAGAGTGCCGGAGTAGAGAGAGAGAGAGAGAGAGAGAGAGAGAAGGATGGAGTAGGAGAAGATCTCTCGTCTGCGCGAGTAATTGCCGGGTGCGAGCGAACCCGAACGAGGGTTAATAGATGAGAGCAATCAATTCTCTCTCTCTCTCTCTCTCTCTCTCTCTCTCTCTCTCTTCTCTCTTTCTCTAGCTGCGTTAAAATATGCACGAGAGAAGAAGAGCCGCGTGCACTCATAGCGTCTCTGATTTTGACAAGATGTACGCGCGTGCCGCATTCATGTGTCACAATGGGTAGCAAAAGTTAGATGTATGCATTTATATGATTTTCATTTTGGAAGATTTGAAATTTGCAAAAGATAGTAAAGATTTTAGCTTATTTTAGGTAGTTTCCGTTAATTTTAAACGTGCGAGAATTCGCATATAAAAGTATTGTTAAAGTTGTTTTAAAAATCGTTATTGTTCAAAAACCTCGTTATTTTAAAATATAAAATCTTATCAATAAATTATTTTCACACGTTATATACAGCGTAACTATTTTTTTAACGAAAACATCGTTGTAATAAAGTGAAATGAAAGTGAAAATGAAATGTAATATGATACTTGAATTTAGTACATAGTTATCTATTATTTGAGTCGAACATTTTGAAAATTACACGTTTTATATCCACTTGACAAATATGATGGAAAGGACTGGCTCTGTTATGGTTCCCAATGCATTAGAAAGTGAAAACTGCATCATCCTCAAAATTAAATAAGACACTCGAGAGTCTACCGTTCGACCGTCATCACTTAATAATGAAACTATAACCCTTGTACGACTTTCTATTTTCTTTTCCTTTCTCTACTATATAATTTTCTTTTTAAAATGTTTTCGATGAAATGATGAGGGGTAAAATATTGTTCCTATTGTTTTGAATGCGTATCGAAAATTTTATTTGTTATATTTACATTTTTTTTTAAATACTGTTAACCTGTAGAAAAATGCCAATGAATTTACAAAAAATTTGCAATATAACACTTTCTATATCTGCAATATACATGTAGATATAAAAATAATATTATTCTTAAGATTTGTTTTCTTTCTTTGGCCCAATAACGATATATATCGTACTTTTGTTTACGCGTAATTTAAATTCAAAAATGATTTATGTAGTAAGTTGCATTAAAGAAAGTTATAACAGAAAGAGGAAACTCCTTTTCAGAAAAGGCAGAATTTCCATTTGGTTCGCACGTGTTCGTATAATTAAAAGAAATTTTGGATTCTAATCCTTAATCAACGGTGTGAACAGAGGAATTAGTTATTTTTTTCCGTGTATATCAACTTATTATAGTAATTGTAACAATGAAATTTTTCTCGTTTTACTTGATAGAACTTTAACGCAAGTGTAGATTATTAATATTTTTTTCTCAATAAAAGGCGCGTTCCTCCCCAGATTGATGAGATAATAAGAATAAACGCATCATTATTAATTTACATACATGTGAAACAACACCCCAAGACATCGATTAGACCGAATCACAGAACGCCTCGTTCTATCCAAAACCTACTATTCCTTTTCGATTGTTTCACGAGTTCCGAAAAAAAATCCACACACAAACTTGCTTGCAGCGATATAATGATACACGTCGAGGACTTGGCCTATGTAATTTGCCGCTGCATAGCCTTCGCTTTCGTGACACGCGTGCGCGCATCTTCACCTCCTCTCTTCTGCGTCTCTTCTACACACACACACACACACACACACACGGACAAGATTTTCGAGGCTCTCTTTTTCTCTCTGGCGCGAGCGCGTGCTCGAGTCTGATCCGATCTCTTCTCTATATCTAATTTGCGTATTCCAAGATCTTGCGGGTGTGTCGGAAGCTCCTTTGAGTCTCAGGCGTGGGAAGGAGGGAGTATAGGACGATTTCTTCGGGGATTAAATGCGTGCGCCTTCATTTGTCAAGCTCAGAAGAAGGTATTGTTTTGCAAAAGGTGTTGAAGGTAATAGGACAGCTTTTTGCAGGTTTCTAGGATTAAGATATATACGTTGGAGAGGTTATACTTCTCTATTATAATATAGAAATGATATTGTATAATGTTAGCGAGTAGAACTCGTTTCTTTTGAAAGAATAAAATTTTGATAATAAAGCAATAGTTTTATTTTATTTTTAATTTGGATTAATTTAATGTTTTGTCCAACATTATATAACGATTTCGTAATTAGATTACAGATAGTACAACAGACGCCAAAAATTGAGTAAAAAATTTAAACTGCTACTTTAATTTTCTGCTCCAAATGGTACGGTTTGAATAAGAATCATTCTGTGCCACTTATATGTCACTAAGCTCCAAAAAGCTATACATAACCCGCTAAAAATCCGAGAACCATCGATTTTTTCCCTTAAGCCACTTAAATCACCTAAACACGCGACAATCCTAACACTTCCGCTCTCCGGAACTCTTCGCACATCAAGATAAATAACCCCCATGCATCGTCTCCAAAACTGTCAAGAATGTACCTGAAACGATCGGTATCTTAACTTTACCTCGCGAAAGGGTCACGAGAATACGAGCGAGAAACGTCGAAACACAGGATCGAGTACTTACTTACCCCGAGAAGGGATTATACGAAGGGGCTACTTAAGGCCCCCGCGGGGATACTTTTCGGGGGTCGAGTCCCCTCGCGATCTCGTGCGCGCGCGCGCGAAATCCAAGACGCGAGTAGAGGAGGAATGTCAAGGATCAGGTTGCGTTGGACCACCACCACCGCAGCCGCCGCCGTTGCCGTCGGACTCACGAATTTCATCCTACCTGTTTTCGCTAATTGAGCGAGTAAAGATGTAACTGGACCGCGTACGCGTCTGAGGTATTTTCAGGCAGCGCGCAGTGTGCAGCGCAAGGTAAAAGGTGCTGCTACTCTTATTGGATGCTGATGGGTTACGTTATAGTTGAGAGAATGCGTTTTTGGCTAAAGTGCATGCGGTAAGTGTATAGAATTTTTAGAGATGTGCGTGGTTATCTGCATTGTTCCTTGTAAACTAATTGACAACGAGTTATATATAATGTCAGATTTTTCAATGCGACTGGATATATAAATTTTAATCTTTAAATAAATTATGTTAAGTAATTATAGAAAATAGGAAGAATCAGATGATTCATATATCAAAATTTAAAGGCGAAATGTCTGCATTATTCTGTTTCATATCTTATTTTATGCGGCCTACACTTGATGAAAGAACATCCTATCGATAAAAAAAACTACATACACTTTTCCTAACATACACACACTCAAAAATGTACCCTTATACTCATAACACTCAGCAACTATACACGTATACCTGTAGCAACGGATAAATAACGCAGCGTCTGACTCTGGCACGCATCACACACACATACATACACAGCCGAGGCACACGCGCGCGCAATTGCATTATGAAAATTGGCCAGTTCGCCGAAATTGCCTCCTCTCTCTCTCTCTCTCTCTCTCTTGGCCCCGTCGTCACCGCCGCCGCCGCTTAACGAAATCACCTTTCCTCTCTTCGCACTGCAGGTGTATAAATGTAATATACTGTTGGTGCACGCGCGTGCGTGAGTTAATTCACGGCTGTTTATGGTTCGTTTCGTATGGGGGTGTAGAGCAATATCAGACGCCGTTATGAAGCTCCGCTGATGAAGTGTGTATGGGTGTTTGTTTATCCAAAGTGGTTCGCGAAATTGTTATTATGTTATTTGTTGGTTATTTTCAATTGAATATAGGTTATGGTTATTTGTAATCGAATTATTATTATTATATGTTTAATAACTATATATTGATTAAAAAAAACCAAATTTCTTTATTAAACTTAAATGAAATTATTGATAAATATATTGTCATCAATAAATTATAAAGGAAAAATATATTACACCCATTGTAATCAATTTAATGACATTTATCTGTCATATAGGAACGCTTATACGACCACTATTTCTATGCGATTCCGAAAACTGACTCTTTTCTTCTCGCTGCCTCGTTTCAAATCACGTCAACTATCTCTTTATAACCGACGGCAACACGGTATATATAAGTCACGTGCACAATCCAAAACTGCCACGAAACAGCAACGATCCAAAAATCTATCTCTCTCGTGTGCGGCATACACAGTTTCAACTAAACGGCCAAACACATTGTCATTGTTCGCACGTCTATATATAGGTATATAGGTATAACACGCGATTACCAGCGCACGACTTTTTTTTGACAAACTAGACAGCCGCCATCCTTTTCGTTTCCTCGCTCTTCCTCCTTTTGGCCATTATAGCCATTGTCCATGTTATTGCGTGCGCATGCGCCTATCGGTTCTTGCGGTTTGAGTTGCTCACGAAGTGAATTGAAGAATCATTGACATAGCAGCAGCAGTAAAGAAGAGACGCCAGCAAATTGCATTGAACATGGGTACATATATTGAATTAAACGCGTGTTTAAACGAGCACGCTTGAAAAGGGTATTAGCGCCTATTTAGGATACGTATTACCTTAAAGAGTCTCTAATTCATTCTTTCAAAATTCGACTGCGATTTGGTTTTTTCGACTTTTTGCATGGTTTTGCACGAAAATTTAATTTTTTCGAGACACATGTTGCTCGAGAGGTACCGATGTGCTATATCGTGTACTCTAAAAAACTACCAAATTTACGAAAAATCGAAGAAAAAGTTATCCCCCTCCTTGTATTGTCATACAGCGCAGTTTGCGGTCTAGTGAAAAAGTGATTCTTTGTATACTTAGGAAATAATTCAAAATCACCAAGATAATTACTGCGAAACATTATATATAATTAACGGTTTGTGGATAATAAATGTCACGATATCTAACAAACAGATTTAAATCAAATAAGCAATTTTTCATTACTCTTTATATACATCATATACCCATATACTTTAATGCCATACAAATCATTCGTTCTTTACACGTTGGTATATATTATACGCACGCTGAGAACTTGAAATACGAAGGACAAATAGTCACAGCTACACGCGATATATATACACGCGATTGTGAGTGACCGGTGTGACGAATAGGAAGATGATGCTCGAGCGCTACTGAATAGCGGAATATCGTCTCACTATACGGTGCAAGAGACAGAAGAGAAGGAAATTCAAATGGAAGCTGAGAAAAAGCGAACAAAGAGTGACGCGAAATTACACCCCGGACTCGCTCAATAGACTTCGTCCAATTTTTCCCATATACAATGTGTGTGTGTGTGTGTGTGTGCGTGTGTGTGTGTGTGTGTGTGTGTGACTTCTCGTCTTTCTGTTTCGTTCCTTTTTCTTTCATTTTTTTTTAGTCTCTCGACGGGACGAAATTTCCATTACCCTCGAACCTGAAAGATCGAAGAGCCGCAAGGACATTATATATTTGTATACGTGTTGCACCCGAGAAAAGTCATTTTCTACCCGTGACTTGATTTTTTTTCCTCACTTCCTGCGTGTCTACCTATATATACATGGGTTACATTAAAAATCAAGCGCGGATTTCGATATCATCATTCGATACTTACCACACGCTATGTGTTGACGTAGAGAGGATATACAGCTGATTTTCGTTGCATTGTACACGCGTGCGATGATGAGTCAAGGGACTCCAATATACTGACAGGCCAAATAATGATAGGCGAAAAGTGATATGCCCTCCGGGGGCACGCGCGTGCGTGTGTATAAACACGCGTGTATAGTATACGGGTGGTACGTATGTGTACTGTGTCACTCTCTTTCGACTTTCTCCCCCGTATATAATGCGATGAAGAGTTATCCTTTCCCCGTGTGCTTATAGTGCTTGTCGATTGATTCGTGCAACGTGTATGTATATAATGTTTTGTCGATTGTGCAGTTGTTGGTTTTCGAATTTTTTTTTTTTTTTTCATTGGAAAGTTTGTGTGATTCACTGAGGTCTATGTTAATTTAACGTGAATTGTAGACAAACAAAACTTGCTGTAGAGGAATTTGTGGTATGTTGAATGTGATTATTCATATAAATTAAGCTTAAAAAAAATGTTATTATATAGATAATTGTTTATACACAAATATCTTTTTAATTTCTCCCTAATCGTAAAAACTTTAGAAAAATTAAGATACATTTTTTCATGTAATTGTAAAGCGTTAACTTCTCCTCGCATTATTTCACCATCTCGATCATCCATAAACTTTGATCTAGAAAATGCAAAAGCAAATAAGAATGCAATGCGGACCGGAAGGCAAAAGACGACCGAAGTCTTAGTCACGATGTCCTTTATTGCACCGCACCGCGCGTTTTTCATGCGCTATTTGCGCATTCAGATTATTCCTTTATACACACATAGACGCGCGTATATGCATATATACTCAAAAGCCGTTGGCCGCGAAGAAGAAGAAGAAGAGCCGCTTGTTACCGCTATGCGTATACGCACTTGTACAGATGACGAGAGGACGTAGCGAAGGCCGTACAGGTAGAAGGAAACCGCGACACGATGAGTTGGATCTATATTTTGCAGTTCGTATGTATGTAGAATGATTTTTCATCACGTGTTTCTCGATTTGACGGATTAAACAGACGCGTGTGTGCAATTTATTCGGAATTTTAATCGCCGAGACGAATATGAATAACGCAAAGGACTGCACGTGAACAATTATTTTAACCTATTGTAGCATAATAGTGGTACATCTATATTTAACTTTTTTAGCAAATTCGTTGTTTTTAGCAAACTTTATGGTTTTTCTAATTTAACGATCTTCATATGTTACAGAATCAAAGTTCACTTGCAACTGCTTCATATATAAATTAACAAAATCTAATAATACACAGCAATCTTTTAGAAAAGATTCAATATCGCAAAAAGAAACTCCTTATTTTATAATAGATCAATAACAACAACAACAACTAAAATAACCGACCCTATTCCCCTATATTCTCCACAAACTTATACTGCGAGTAAAAAAAAACACACTGCGAATCAACGCCGAGAGGCGCCACGCGCGCGGACGTTCCAACCACGGCACGCATGCATTCGCTATTATATATGGCGAAGCATAAATTCATCAAGCGCGCACGCGCGCATAAGTATACCGCGAATACGCTCTCTGCACCCCTGCGTATATGTATATACGTATACGCACGCGTGTAACCCAAACACACGCAATTTACATTCTCACGCGGACTCGTCGTTGCCCTGTTGGCACGCGTGCGCGTGTCTGCTTATTTGTTTTGTATTATAGGGAGGTTTGGATATATATATATATAGGCTGGCCGATTGATTGATCGGTGATTAATTGCATTGGGAGTGTTTTCGTTCTGGATTTGACGAAAGTTTTGGGCGAGTGGTTAGTTTTTCGTTGGTTTGATTATATTAGCTAAGTGTGTGTGTGTGTGTGTGTGTGTGTGTGTGTGTGTGTGTGTGTGTGTGTGTGTGTGTGTGTGTGTATATATATATATATATGATTGTGTACATACATGCGTAAAGTACTTGATACAAGTGGTTATTATTGATATATGATTGTTGTATTAAAATATGATACTTTAGTTACTCGTAAAATCTAGATTACTTAGTTGAAAGTATATAATTTGTATATAATTTGAAAAAAAACTCTAATGTTTAATCGTTTTGAACTAACAATAATTATGATTTATTAAAAAATGCTTCTCTTAAAAGTTCTGTACTACATCTTTCAATTATATCCTCGCAATTGCCCACTCGTTATACAACCAAATCACACACCTAAATGCTAAATCATTTCAAAACCCCGGTGAATTGCTGCTTTACACATATATACACACACACAGGACACCTTCATTCATCCTCCGCCTAGATACGACCTACTAACTCTCGCGGCGTGCGTCGTCGTCCAGCTATAAAAGTCTCGCATTACACATATACACACACATTGCACTATATATATACGAGCGCTAATCGATCCCCTAACCACGCGTTCTCTCGTCCCTTAATCCATGATCGCTCCATTCGATCTCTCTTCTCTCCTACCCTCCGTCCCCACCGCTAGGGCTGCCACCTGTTGGCCAGTAGAAGTGGTATAGTGCGCGTGCTCCGAACGTCAGAGAGAGAGAGAGAGAGAGAGAGAGAGAGAGAGAGAGAGAGAGAGAGAGAGAGAGAGAGAGAACCAAGGGGGCAGTGCTTATATCCCGTAGGTGGTGGGGTAGCATCTTCGGTCAGTTGCTATTGGTCGGTAGGCACGTGCTGCCGCAAGGGTGGCGAGATACGGTATAAAAAGCCAGCGCCGAGCAGAGGGAGGTTCAGAACTCGGCGAGCCGCGGTCGAGAGACTTTCATCGTGCAGATTCTTTTTTGTCTATCTCTCTACCTGCTTTCTTACTTCTTCTCGTATCTCTGCAGTCTAACATATATTATACGCGTGGATTCGTATATATACGTATATAGATCTGCAGCGTGTCGGAGTATACAAACACCTCGTGTGTCGTTTGCGCACTCGAGAGCCAAACATTGTGCGTGGTTTCAAGTGCAAGTAATAAAAAAAATAAATAAATAAGTGACGATGGAGCTGCAAGACGTGTTCCGCTATAACTACATGTTTGCGGGTATGGGACAGGAGCCGGAGCTGTACTACGAGTACCCCAGCGTCGCTGGTGGCGTTTATAACGTTAAAGAAAAGATGAGCAGTGGGTTACCACCAATGGCGAGCCTTGGCGCAGGACAGCCACTCGTTCAGCATCAACAGAGTTTCTACGATAACAACAGCGACGGTTGGCATACTCCCAGCCCAGCTGGATCGCTACGATCGCTCAGCCCTGCAAGCGCCTCCGTTACCTCCGAGCCCGAGACAACTTGTCATCAGCTCATGCCCTCTGCACTGCACCACCACCATCATCATCACCAACAGCAACAGCAACACCAAGAACAACAGCAGCATTATTATTACCAGTCGGAACCTCAACCGCAACAACAACAGCAGCAGCAGCAACAGCAACAGCTTCAACAAATTGGCAGCCCACAGCTACAATCGATCGGTGAGCCAACGACGACAGCCGCCAAGAGGCAACGCGCCGATAGTGCCGCAACGGACGAAGCTCACTCGTCCCGAGGCTCCAATTTTGATGAGAGCGACGAACTTGACAGTGAGGGTGAACTGGACCAGCCACAAGAGGAGACATCGTCGTCGGGTACGAGCAACTCGTCGAGACGAGGACGGGGAAAGTGCGTCAACTCGACAGTCGTGCGTAAACGCAGACTCGCTGCGAATGCGCGTGAACGTAGACGTATGCAGAACCTCAACAAAGCCTTCGACAAACTTAGGACGTACCTGCCATCGTTGGGTAACGACAGGCAATTGTCCAAGTACGAGACTCTACAGATGGCACAGTCCTACATCACCGCGCTCTACGATCTACTTCAGTGATTCGAGAGCAAGTGTTTATAGCAAAAGTGCCGATTGCACACGCGCGAAAGAGACTATTATATTTTATTTATTGCGATGAGCCGATGATGCCTTTGTACATATACAGACACACATACATAGTTGTATATTTTTGCTACGACGAACGGTTTTTTTTTTGGTGTTTAACACACGGTGTACATATATTAATATAATATGTTATATTTTTTTGACATTGTACATATATTTATATGTAAAGGTAGGGTGCTGCGTGCGACGCAATGATGTTCTCTTCGCTGTCGGCGAATTCTATCTGTTCTTTAAATTAATTCTTATGCCCGTGTATATGGTATATGTATACTCATATGCGTGGTAGTAGCGAAGAGAGCCGAAAGATTTTTGTAAATAAGTCGATATGTTGAAAACATGTGGGCGATAGCGTTTAAGTTATTTTTAAATTTATACGTAAGTTTACGTATGCGTATTTATATCCTCAACGAGCAAGATGATGCTGATGTAAGAGACTGATATTTGTATATATGCATATATATAGTTTTATATTGATACTGTTGAAATAAAACAAAAAAATTTACAATTGATCAATCATGGATTTTATGTTAATTTCTGTTGTTTTATACCTTTCCTTAACTAAATCCTTAACACATTTTTTTCACCCAATATTTGTGATGAATGCGATTGACTTCATAATTTAAAGTTTAGATACAAAAATATATCAACTTGTGAAATAATTAAGTTAAAAATTCATTAATAATCTTATTTTTCTTGACGTGTTACAACATTATTTTAAATTCAAATTTAAAAACAAATTTTTTTACTTCATATAATATTTATTTTATAGTATAAAAAAAAGAATATAGATAGGAAATTAAAATTAACATCTTATCTATTTATTGATGGATTTTCATAATTATTATACAATATATTGAGGAACAGCGTTTGCTATGTGTCCGTCGGATGTAAAGTATGTTGATTTATAGTACAAGTTTGAAAATAAATTATTCCTAAATGTTTATTTTGATTTTATAATATGTGACTAGAGAAATTATATTCTCTTATATATGCATAAACTTTCGGTATACAATTCCGACGATCAAATAGCAAATGCATTAATAAAAAATTAGAAATTTATAAAAAAAGTCTATTAAATTAAATTTTATATTGATTAAAATATATACACCAGTCATTAAAAATAATCAAGAGTTGATACATCTACTGCCCAATAATTTAATTAAAAGATCACTTAAAACCCCGATATTCTAAAAATTGCTCTACGAAAAAAGAAAACCAATTTCAATTCGATGAAAATATCAAAAACCAAAAAAAAAAATCATCTCACCGTCCATTCTACTACTCTACATTCATCCACACTCAAAAAAAGAATCGCATCTCTTTCTGCTTTCCGACAATACAACAGCGCTGCTAAGGAGATCGGCGAACAAAACTATACACGCAGACGCATCACGAAACCCGCAGCGTAAATGACTCCGAAATGGACCTATACCTACCTCCAGGATCTAACACTGAACATGCGCGCGCTACTTCTTTCCTCTCTCTCTTTCTCTTTCTCTCCTGCACGATCGTTAAGGGGAAGCTTTCGCCGTTTCATGTCGGCCGCCGCGGAAAATTGACGATTCGCAACAGCCGGTTTCTCCTTTGCCGCTTTGCCGCTGAATCACTATATATCTAGACGCGCACGCGCCCCTGACGCGGCTAATTACTCTGCAGGGGTGTGTGTACATCATGTATGTCATGGGGCTTCCGAATTCTCGGGTAAAAGGGTTGTAAGTAGGAGGAGCCGAGGGTGAATTGGAGTTTTGTAATTGCGTTCCAGGGTGGCGGCGGGCTACCTGGACGTAAGGCTGTTTTTGCTGTGGAATGTTAGATTTTTGGAAGTATTTTCGAACGAAGAAGTAACGGGTGATTCATTAATATCGGGTAGTTTTTTTAGAGTTCGAAACAATTTGTCGTATCATTCGGGTAGTTGCTTATGTATTATAGTCTATTTGAAATGTGATTTAACAATCAACGCTATTTAATATTTATATACAGACAATTTAAATTGCTTATTTTAAAGATTTTAATCTTATTTGCTTATATAGAATAACTATAACACATTATGATCAATGAATCGGCATGATTTCATCGATTTTTAAATCCATGGTTATATTCCTGTCAATTGTATACTTTAGAAAATCATCGGTTTGTATAAGTTTATCTATATATCTTACCGTTACAATTGTTGAATCATATTCAGATAAAACGGAACCTCCTTATACTCATCGCAAAATTCATTAAGACAGCAAATGATCTACCGTATATATACACACGCTCAATCCTATAATCACGATTAATCCTTATCTTCAAATATACTTATATCGATTACCCGAAAACACAGCGTACGTCAGCTCGCCCGTCATTTTCGCCACGATAATTGACCGCTCGCCTTCATGGCCAATTAAGCCGTCAGCGCCGCGTGAAAAATTACACTACGAAATTCCCGCGACCGCGCGTTCCTGACTTTTTCGTTTTCAAGATAAGTAAGTACACGTCGTCTATATGTACACACGTATATAACTGAACCCGAAGCAAAAAGAGAGAGAGAGAGAGAGAGAGAGAGAAGGACGCGTCGTCGCCGCGGCGGTGGTCCGTATGCGGGACACCCGAAACCTGGCAAAGCGACGGGGACGGCGGCGGCGAAGAGGCCCAGTTGGTGCTTGGTTTCATCGCAATTTGAGAGCCTATATCGCTGCTTCCCCTGTCGTAAGTGTATATATCGGTGCACTCTGTATGTATACTTGTATGTATGTATGTGTAAAATGTGTGTTTTTTGAGTAAAAGTCGACCAATTGCTGGAAAAATTTTAGGGACGGATGTTGCGACTGGTTTTTGGAGTATAATATAGCCATAGAGGAGTGTATGAGAGGTAAACGCGTCACATGATTAAGCAGAGCTATAGAGGTACATCAAGTTCATGTGTCAAGGTCAAGGGTCTAGACGAGACTAATGATTTACGCGATAATGGCCAGAAGTACTTCCTGGAATAAATTTTGAATTATTTTATGTGTACGATAATAATGTATAGAATAATGGTGTACCGCATGACACTTGGGAATATATTTATGAGACATACTGATCTTTAAATTTTAAAGTGGTTTTTTTAGGAATGGTTTAAACCTATACTTCTCGATATAAAACTTCTTTCTTTATTTTTTTTTTTACATTTGATAGAGAAATTAATAAATTTATATTCCATATACATCCAATATCATCCACAACTCACGCGGTTTTCCAATCTCGTCTCTACTCGTACGCACCTCTATACACACGGAAACATCCTGATCTTCTCACATCTTTCTCTCTCTGGCGCGGATCCACCTAATCACCGATATACATAACAACCGAACGTTCGTTAAATCACTTTTTTGATACATACCTATATACCGTACACGTACGTGCATGCGAACATCTCTGCGACAATAGAAATCGATCATTATACTCTCTCAAGTCGGACACTCAATTCGCCGTATTCCGAACGTCAACGTATATAAAAATCGTCATTACTACATATATACGTCCGTTCGTTCGTTCGTTCGTTCGCGGCAGGGCAGCTAAAAGAAGATCAAACGAAGAAGAAGATCTCGCACTCGCGCTCGCGGCACACTTATCGTGCCTTCACGCTCGTAACTTTCCGCGTAATAAGTCATCCGCTCCTGCGGCTACTACTATATACGCGCACCGTCACGCGCACCGTATACGCAACATCATACGTGTTTCTGAAGTACAAGAGAGAGAGAGAGAGAGAGAGAGAGAAGCGAGAGACATAGGAATACATAAGAGTAAAGCGCGCGCGTATGCAAAACACCTCGCGCCCAGAGCGCGTCAAACGTTATACTTACACGGGCTTTTACGACCCGACGAATGCGCGCGCACGCACGCAGGCACGTGAGTGTATAGTAACGGGGGCTGCTGCTATACCGCCACGAAGGGTGAACTAAAGTTTCGCGGATCTTCTTTTTTATCTTTATGTGGAGAACGCGCTAGGTCCAGCCGATATGGCGTTTTAATAGGGAAAGCCTCATTTTCTCGGAACGCTTTTGGTTTTATGTACTACGCGCGCGGTCGACGCTACGCAGGACTGCGATGGTCTATTATATATTACACGTAAGAGCAAGCGGTCTATATACTGCGCGCGCGGCAGATTAACCTTAATTCTAATTTCGTCGCGCGGTAAATATTCATTATTATAATGGGCCGCGTGTGCGAGTGTATATATATATATGTATTAGTGGTGGTCGCTGCGTAAGGGTATAGAGAGTGCGTTAATGCGGCGCGAGGATTATTGCGAGTAGTATATAGTAGTACCGCTGCACGTTTGTGGCGGCAGTGGTTGTATAGTGCTGATAATTGGAGCGTTTTAATTTTCGCCCCTGATGGTTAGATTGCAGTTTATTAATGTTTAAAGCGGCAAAGGTAAAGATTGGAACTTTTATGGGTACCGTTCGGTTGTGATATTTTTATGAAGTTACCTATGTCGATGTATAGATATGGTATTGATGCGCGTATATTCGAAGATGTCTGTTCCGTTAAACATAATGGTATATGTAACAGTATAGATAATTTTGATAATTTGTTAACGCTTACAATACTTATGCATAGGTTTTTCAATTTTTTTTATGTGTATTGTTTCCATTAATTGATAAATTATCAGATATTTAAAATTACAAAATATGACCGAATTGGTATCTTACATTTTCTCGGTATATTAGATTTATAATACGAATCTGATGATAGCGATATGTAGTATTTACATATATATACACACACACACACTTTGGTCTTTAACACCTCAAATATATCAGGAATTTCACAATTTATTCATACTTAGAGGGTTTAAAAAAGTAAAAGAAATAAATTTTTAAGGCACACCTCTGTAATCATTTTTTTTTCTCGTTCGGTAGATTATACAATGAGACAAATTTTCCAATACTCGAAAACGGTCTTCTTGCAACACTGTTTTAACCGCATATCCATTTTTCTTATGGGAAAAAACGAACGAAATCGTTCACTGATGATTAATGTATATGCAGCTATTCCATACGTGAAAATTAACTTTCAACGTAACATGTGAAAATCGCGAAAAATGATGAAAAATAAGCGATTTTTTCCAATTTCGTGTAATTTTCTAACATTTTCATTGATTGTGGATATTTTTCACGATTTTCAAATGTATGTAACTTTGTTGATTGTTGAAAATTCTTAATTTACAATACTCCAGCAGAGCCTTATATATTACCGAACAGCGCTTAATTTTGACAATACACTGAACCAAATTATTAACTAATTTCAACCAGTTCAAACCATCATGATCGTCAATCCCAATTACCTGGAAGCAAAACGTAAATGTATTTTTCAATTTGTAAAACGCGAAAATCAATCTTGCAATCTGCAATGTTTGTATTATCACCGTAATGAATGCCGACATGACTCCAACCACTATTCGTTGCTTTGAAATGCTTTGCACTATAATGGTTTAGAATTATTTAATAACATAAACACGCTGGAATCTCAAGAAAAATTTAATACCCACTAGCTACTTATTACGGATCAACTCCATCAGCTCGTACAGAGAGACTTACCATTCCGCAAGCAACTCACACATGCGAATAGGCCCGTAAGTACGCGTCGACTACAGCCATGCCCACTTTTACGTGCATGCACTCCCGCATCGCAACTACAATAATCCATTGGTGCGAACGAGGCTGCTAAGAAAAAATACTTGCACGTATATATAAACCCCGCTCAGTTTTTCCTGCAACGCTCCATCCCCCCCATTGCACATTTAAAAATCCAACCATTTGTGCGCACTAACAACCACCGTGGGATGTATTGCGACCCCCGTTGTTCCTCCCTTGAAAGCTACTGATTATAGTGCCCGCGGAAAATCCGTAATACCCCCTCATCTGGCGGACTTTCCTCCGGCGCGCGTGCGCGTTCGCAGCGAGCGTAAAAAGCGTAAAGTCGCAGATTTGCGATTCATTCAATTAGACACGTTTCAAGGGCCGTAAAACGTCCTGTTGCGTCCATCGTAAAACTCACGCACGGGTGCGTTACGCGCATTGTATATTATATATGGAGCACGCACACGACGTACGTTGCTGTATATTCTTGCGCCCGAGCGTCGGAGAGAAGAGGTAATTATTGTCGGACATGCCGCGAAGTATGATGTGTACGTGCGCTTAAAGTTTCCAAAGTATCTCTGTTGTCGTTCTGTGCTTTCTTTTGTACACGCGCCGAGAAAATTTTTCAAGTATAGTCAAAGAGGAATGACTGCGCTAAGGATTTTTTTTTTCAAGTTTGAGGAATCTTATAAATTAACCGAATGGAGGTATGTGTCTTTATAAATATCACGGATATGATCGATTCATCTACGAGTTTATAATATTTTGAGCTGAAAATTTTATTTATTATAATTTTTAACACTCTCTCTCTCTTTTCAGCATATGGTAACAATTTATTTTAAAAAAAAATTTAAGTTGTTAACAAATTAAGTGAATTGAATTACATTACGTTCAGCATTTTAAATATTCTGTTACCAACAGAATACATGTTAGTGTATAAGCTATAATAAATCTAAGAGACATTAAATAAGTCGATAAATGACAGACTAATGATTTTCCTCGAGAATATATATTATTGCTATTAGAATAACCAACCAATATTTATTGAAATTGACATAAAACTTACCCTTACTTTATGAGAATTTTATAAATTGTACGTTCATTTTCTCTAATATCATCTAACTCAAAATGTAAAATCATTATCACATTATTCTACTGACTTCCCTTATTCACCAATCTAAACTCTATAATACAATGTCAACGCCTTCATTTAAACCTACCACGACTCTCCAACCAAATCAAAACAAACTTCATCGAATATTCCGACATCTTATCCGGACGGCAAAACGCTTCATTGCTTAACACTTACACATCATACGTATATGTATATATACATCCCCTAATGGGGCAAATTTTCCGCGGCGTTAGGCGTCCCTTTCACTTCCTATATTTATCGCCTCTCTGCTCTCTCCGTTCCCCCTTTTGCGCACTCGTAAAGACCGACCGACCGCAGCGACGATGGGCTGGTGGTGCTTCTTCCGCGCGTTGTAATGTACGCGTTCGAGTTTTTCCCGCGTACCACCCTGCCAGACAGACGCGCGCGTCGTTTGCGAACTCACGCGCGCGTGTGCAGTTAAAAAAAAAGCTAAGGCAAGTTATATACGTAAGAACGCGACCGTGAAAATACACGCGTTAGCTTTAACGTTAGCCCGTGTGCCGACACGCGTCGTGTGCGACGTGCTGTACTCTGAGAGGTCTTGATGAGCATCTCTCTAGGAGGGATTTGAGAAAAGTTGTGGAGAAAATAAAGGTGTGTGTGTGTGTTGCGAATTTCTTATTTTTTATGATTATAAAATAGTAGTGTAGTGGTTCGTTGTCGTCGTGAAAATTGCATTAGGTTGGTGGCTGAAAGAATTTAGTGATGGGATAGCTTTGTAATTTACATACGTACCTGTAGATATATGTGGAGTTCTGTGGAAAGTTTCCCCTAAAACGGTCGTAATAACGAGAAAAAAAAATTTGGAGGCACGCCTCTGAACTAATTATTTTCTTGTTCTATGGGTCATAGAAGAGAGGAGAAAATTTTGGAACCAAAGAAAACGGCCTAGTGACGCTCTTTTATCACACTTCATAAAATGAATAATTTAAGTAACAGGATAACTTTGTGATTACATTATATTTATACTATGATTTTGACTGAAAATGCTTCCATTTAAACTAGCTATAAAATATGGTTAATTTTCAACGAAGACTTCAGTACGTTTGCAATTCACATTCGAATCTTTTTACAACAATACTGTAAAAATGAAATATACCAGCTTTTTAAGCAAATTTAAATATATATTTTTGTTTTAGTATACGACATTATCCCAACTTTTTATTTCAATCCTTTATTCGACTTATTCTCCTTTTCTTGGCTTCCTCCTGCTCTCATTATGAGCCCAACCCGATGCGCAATGCATGTATTTTAACGCCGTCATTATGCGCTTTCGCATCTCCGGAGGTGTTACCTCCCTTTCGACTTAATATTTAAGTAGGGCGCGAGCGAGCTGCGCTTCGAATTATGTTAACTAAATCACCGAATGGCTTTGCGCGTGTGCGGCTTCTTCTCAACGTACGGCTTTTAATTTAAGCCACGAAACTATGCCGTATTTCCCAACTGAAGCATCCCGCGTCTATATATATGTATATGCGTTTTAAAACGCATATACTTCACTTCGCTGGCTCGCGACTATGAATTTTAAGCTGAAGATTCATTTGTGCGAGGAATCGCGATTTTAATTCGGGAAAAGATGTTTATTTTGCATTTGTAAGAGTTGGTAAAAGCGTGTTTACGCGGTTAGTGAACACCAAAGTACGGGAAAAGAGAAGATCATTATTCATTACGCTGTTGTGGTAAATGCACACTTTGCAAATATTTGGTATTATCATAATAAGAAAATGAAAATATCTTTCTTCTTTATTATACCTACTTCAGTTCTCGTGCGTATTTTACATTCGCGTATATGAAATAAGTATATTTTGTATAAACCAGTGAATAATGTACACACACACACACACACACACACACACACACACACACACACACACACACACACACACACACACACACACACACATTTGTAGAAATATATAAGGTGTAAGCGAAAAAAACGATCAAACCGGACTTTTTCAGTATTTCCGACAAATTATAGTAGTAACGAGCCCCAGTTTTGGGAAATTCGCGAGTCAATCGCACAGGGTGATATTGTTCCCCATTTCAACGAGCTGAGCAGGTAGACCGAACAATGCTTGAATCGAAAAAGTATGGACGGTTTGTAGCGCTGATTTGATTGGTTTCTTGCGAATGTTTTTTGTGGTTTCGAAATTAGTCGGCTTGGTAACCGCGTATGCGACTGGCGATCCATTAATTGTGTTTCCAATACTCCATTTCTATTCATATTTAATGAAACCAACCAAAGTTTTAATTATTTCCATATGTTCTGTACGATACACCATTCGCAGAGAACATATAATTCCCGTTCATACAAGAATTTTTTCCTGATAAAAATTGTTTGAATTCATATTTTTACTGCTTAAATTTACCAATCAAGAAAGAACAACAATAAAGACCAATCCATTGACTCATATAACCATATATACTTTTTCTATCACCATCTTCTCTGTTATATTTTCCCTCCGAAAACAAACTTTAACAATCCATCATTCACCCACCAAATCCATAAAGTCACCGCAACAATCTTTTTATCCGCATTGTTCTCTCCCCATTGTTCCGATCGATCTATATCTTCCCTACTCGAAAAAATAAGGAATTTCCAGAGCGACTTTTCGCCTCCTGCAAATTGACACCCTCGAAAACTAACATCCATATACCGATCGCGTGCATGCCGGCGCCGTTACCTTTCGCCTCTCCATCATATCCCTTTCGTCGGCATTGTTCAACTCGACAAAGGCTTGTATATAGACGACGCGTTTCGCGATGAATAGCGAGTTTCCCGCCCAGCCGCGCAAATTGACCGGTGCCGCCGTTATGGGCGGGAAAATACACGCGCCACGCGTCGTGGGCGTGTATAGAGTACGGACGCACGCGTGCATCGTTTCAAACCCTTTAACGAGCCGATGCCTGTGGTTTTTCCCGTATACGATTTTTAAGGCTTCCTTTCGGACATTCGCGGAACACGAGTCGATCCGTTTTTTTTCCTGTTCTTTCTTTTTTTTTCAAGTGGCTGTAGGCTTTGTTCTCGGTTGTATCGGCATGTGTTGTTTCGAAAGTGAGAGATATAGCAACACACGCCCCCGTTTATAGCAGGACTATTGTTTCGGTTCGAGTGTTCGCATTGTTGCTGGGTGACTTTTTCGGAAAGGTGGAAATTGAGAGCTGGACAGAGATGAGGGATAAGTGTGCGTGTAATTATATTGCTGGTATATAAAGCTGCCCGCAAGGGAGAAATGTTTCGTGATGTACAAATTGATCTGTTTTTGTTGAGCTTTTCGGAGAAAGGGTTTATACTCACGCCTGTTTGAGTGTTGAGCGAATTTTCTTTAATATTTAAATTAAGAAAAGAGTTTAATTTGTACAGATAAAAGAAGTATCTTGCGAGAGGCTCTGCCAAATTTTGGAATTAATACTTAATTAATGAATGAAAAAGAAAATCAGTTGCAGAAGTTATGTACCTTATAATAGTCTACGTGTAGAAAGAACGTTACTTTATTTTATTTACTTTAATGATCAATTAAATAACACCGCAGCAGCAGTTTTATGGCAAGTATGAATCATAAATGCAGATGGAACCTGAAAAGCTTTAAAATTTAAATGTCAAACATGTATTAAGTGTATGAAGAACTAAAATGTTAAATAATTATTACTATATTATAATTTTAATTTTCTTGTTAATTTTAAAATCGAAAACTTATAAAAGGCTTATTTCTGTATATTAATCCATTATTACTTGGCCTTGAAATGTTTGACTTATTGCATCTCACTTAATTTGGAATAAATCAAGTAAAACCATTGACAATATTAGCTCTAACTGTAATAACAAGAAAAACACTTATATAATGTTTCCTACGAACTGTGGATAAGGTTCCGTAGCGCCGGTATATATAGTAACGCACTTTTATGACCTATATAATTTTAATCCGCGCGCTGCAGTTTTACAGCTTACGTAATAAACGTAATAATTATAATCAACCTCACTAACCCAAGTCCACAACAAGCGCGTGCACGTGCGCGCAGATAAAAAAAAATCATCGAACGGCGCCTCGATCGTTCCTCTGCGCGCTTATACGAGAGAAAAAAAAGCCTACATCATCGCGGCCTTAAAACCTTATTCGTACTCCATCCGTGTGGCTTTTACAATCACCGGGGGGGCCGTATAAATGATACTATATTAAATCCGTGCTCGCGCAGTTTTATTTACTATCGATCCTCTCTACCATCGCACAGCAGCAGCCGCAGCAGTAGCAGCAGTAGCAGCCCTAAAGACCGTAAACTCTCAATCCTCGCCGCGTATAGAACACGAGGAGTTAGTCTTCTTTTACCTCTGCAGCGCACAGATGCGCTTTGCAATTTTCTTCTCTCCGCGGCGCTATACTACGCGAGCATCGCTGTCAACGTCAAGCTCTCTTCCTATACGCGAGCGAGCGCATGCGCACGGGCTTGATATTCTTCGAAACAATGTTTCTTAAGTGTCCGTGCTTTATGGGACCTTTATATGGCTTCCTGATTTATGCCGTTTCAGCGTATTGCCGAGGGAAAAGAGCGTTAGTTAGTGACGGCGGTGGCAGCTCTACGCGGAATTTTAATTATCGATCGAGAGAGAGATAGAGAGAGAGAGAGAGAGAGAGAGAGAGAGAGAGAGAGAGAGAGAGGATAGAGGGGTCATTCGCTTCTCCTGCTATGGCGGCTGAGGGTCGCTATGCGCGTAATGATGATGAGGATGACGACGGAGAGAGAGAGAAAGACGATATAACGTTACTTAATGTCGCGTGAGGATACGCAGTGATTTTTTTCTGTAATAGTTTGTGGGGGTTATTATAAAGTTCAAGGTGAAAATGAAACAGTCGGGAGTATTGATGGATTTAGTAGTTTAGTTGGTTTTTTCATTGCTTGTTTTGTTTTTCATATTATTAGTATAGTATCCATAGTTTTAGCAGAATTTATAGATAAATTATAAAATATTTTATAGTTATATGCAAACACGCATGATACTCATTCATACGGAAATTTACTAGAAACTTATCGATTTTAGAGATCACAGACACCTATGATTTTATTTTTGCCGTTACAAAGCTTCCTTTATACGAGTAAGCACCAAATTTGTCCAAATTTTCAAGCCAAATTTAAATAGCCAAAAATTAATTTTAGAGAAATACCTCAAAATCTATTTTGTATACAACTCTCCAAACTCAAAAAAACTATCACTAACGAGTAGTCACCTATTGCTTTCAACCTCACCACGATAAAAAAAAATATGGGTCTCTCTTAAATTGCGAAGGGGTGTTGAGTGCACACAATGGTCTCCCCATATATTTGATCAAGCCGAATTAACGATGAAGTGCCGACTGCGACGCGTGCCGCCTATGCATCTCTACAACAGTTCCACTTGCACGCATTACTGCGTTTCAATCGGATTGAAGTGCGTGTGCCCCTATTTCTGCCTACGCACTCTTTCTCCCCTCCTTCTTATATTTACCGTTTGTAAATGGACTCGCGCGTGTGATACCCACTCGTAACTCAAATAAATAAGCGAATAATTATTTGACCGCGCCTCGCCCCTGTATACGTCGATCATCGCGACGTTTGCCGATTTAGACGTTTGCCCGACGTCTATGCTGATGTCAATTCTCTTGGGGATACGCAGTGGTTGTGCTCGATTTTTCTTTCTTTGCTGTCATGCTCTTGGTTTCGTTGGTCGCGGGATGTACGAGGAGGTCGGTATTCCCGAGTGGGTATAAGGGGTTTGATGAATTAAGCGTGCTCGTTTTAATTGACACTGTTTTACGTTGATTAATTGTCAGCAAACGTATGAGTGCAGGAGGTATCGAAGAAAGAAACGTTATAGAAAGAAATTGAAATTATGAAAATGGTGCTAGAATGTGTCTAGTGATGAAGATTTGCAAAATTTTGTGTAAAAAGTGGGAAAAATTGAAAGAATAGATTATGTAATGAATATTATATTGTGAAACATATTTTTTTTTTCAAGACTGAAGAAATATTTTTCGAACATTTTAATAATGATAAGTAAATTAATTGATTATTTTATAAACGATAACATTTTTACCTCTTGAGTGCCGTAAAAATTCGTTTTATGGGACTTTCAATGCTTTATGACAAAGATTTTTTGTCCTTGGCAGTTAAGGAGTCAATTTAGGAAAGAACCCTGGTAAGAAATAAACTATAATTTATATCTAATATGTTAAATATTTAACTAAAATTATTGTACAAAAACTTAAAATTTAGATTTTCTAAGTGCAAATATCAAAATGTATTTCTAAATCCTACATAATGATGAAATACAAGCAATGTTCATTTTTAGCCATAGAGTTAATTAAAAAAACAGCTAGCTTAGGATTAACATTTTGACCAGGATACCTACAATTTTTTAATAACTCTATAATATCTCACAATTTAATTACGTTAAAAATCAATTGATCATATTAATAACTTGATTATTAATCTCTCGGTTTTCACACTCCAATAACATGCTTTTCAAAATTTTCAAAAGAAATCGATACACATAATCGGTCCAGAAAAAAGTCAGTTTTTGTGGTAAACACTAAGCCCGTGGACAAAAGATCGCCCACCAATAAAAAATCCGTAACCACCACCGTGGGACGTCCTACTCAATTATAACTCTCTCACGCAAAAATCGTCGTATATATATAATAAAGAAAACAGCCGCATCGGTGTGGTCCTGAAGAAAGACCCTTTCATCAAACATCTTCATTGAAGATATTCTTCTTACAAAAATTTTCACAGCTTTCACGATGAAACTCTTTTGTGACGGTTAATCGATTTCGATTAAACGCTCCTTCGTGTGGTGCTTTTCGGTTCGATCGATTCGACGCAGAATCATCAAACTGTGCGGGAAAGCGAACGTGCGTTGCCGCATTATATAACGTTAGAGCGCGAGTGTGTGCCAGGTATATGGTGCGGGTGTAAGCGGAGTACAATAGGAAAGGATCGGAAAGGTAAAAGTGGAAAAGTGCGCTATGGTGGTATAGGTCAAGGTCGAATGGGTTCTTTTCGTATACGAAAGATTCGTTTTTGTGAATTGTGAATACGGCGACGTTTTACCGTGAAATTCTATAGAGATTCGGGTTGATTGGTACACCATTAGTTCATAAATTTTCGAGCGCAATCTGTTTTAAATTACTAAACGATCACGGAGTTATAGCTGCTTTGGTAATATTTATGAAACGAAGATTAAATTTGATTTACTTAACGTATATATATTATAAAATAGTTGTAGCTACTAAAATGATCTTTTTTATGGATATACATAACTATGGGTAGACGCTATATATTACGTGGTCGAATGAGTTGTTTTATGTCTTCCAATGCGTTTGTCAAATATTTTAAAAAGGCAATTCTTCAATTCAATAACGACTTTGAAAAAATTTAAAGAGATTGCAATTTATACACTGAGAGAAATGATACAATAAAAATTACTATAATGCATAGTAACGCTGTGATATACTTGAAAAATTAAAAAAATTACTATAAAATATAGTCATTTTTTTATTACTACTATAAATACTATAAAATATAGTAATTTTTATTATATCATTTCTCTCAGTGTATAATTCATTATTATTTATATTATTTTTTTTTCATTTTCGTCTTTCTTAAAAACTGAAACCAAGAACTTTGCGAGAACCGCTAAATTCCTTAAGGGGACATGGTTGGGAGTCGAAAAAATCGATTTATTTTTATATCCCTTTTTCATAGTAAATTTTCCGTAGAATAGAATGCAAAAAACCGCATTCCGAAATTCGACTTCGTTTCAAAGATACAGCTAAAAGTAGTTTTGGAACCCTACACAGACTTATAGAAAACTCAAACTTTAAACTTGAT